>DWBH01000718.1:0-11255 GCA_018230765.1 Ernsta delagoae
GCAAAATTTCATTGAAATCGGTTCAGCCGTTTCGGAGGAGTTTGGTGATAAACACAGTGACTCGTGAATTTTATATATTAGATTAGGTACTCATAATTTCACGATTTTTTGCTCTTATTACAATTAGCCCTTATGCTAAAATGACACGCTCTTTTAACTAAATTACATAGATTACATTAATGAAAGATTGTTCAGATCATATAATACGATGTTATTCATTTTTATTGCAAGTCCGTCACTTAAAATTTATTTAAAAAAAAGTCACTATGCGAATTGATCATCATTCTTGTTAGAACTACCTATCTGGTACGTTAAATAACTCATAACTCATATAAACCTCCGAACTATCATACAAAGCTTTAAACTGTACCGATGTAGTCCGTAAAATTGTGTTACATAACAAGTTATGTTACAGAAAATGCACGTTTACAAGAAGACGCTGCAAGCGCTCATATACCCCATATCATCGACAACGCCTCACAACTTTGTGCTATGGACGGCCACATCTCCCACGTACTGCTACGAGTGTGAAGGCCTCCTATGGGGTATTGCCAGGCAAGGTGTTAGGTGCACAGAGTGCGGTGTCAAATGTCACGAGAAGTGCAAGGACCTGCTCAATGCCGACTGCCTACAGAGTAAGTTTTGTTTTTTGGTACACATTTGTACATATTGTCGTTGAAGCGAAGTGTAAATTGGTTTTACAAATTTAATACTTGTACATTTTTTGTGGTGGCAATAAGCGACTTTCAGTTTATGTCAGTTTAAAATTTTAAACTCTTAAACAAATGGCATTTAATGCACATGTAATCAAAGAATAATATAAAGTAATTAAATGAAGTAAGAGTAACGAAAATCAGTTTACACCGCCACAACTACATTGGCCATTAAATGGATGTTGACTTGTATAAAAGCTAAACTAAATCGCTAATAAAAACTATTCTTTCTTCCCTTGGTGTCTGTATATGTGGTAAAATGTTGTTTTAAATTTTGTTCTAAATAAAGCATTTTAACTGTCTGTGTGTTAAAAAGATCGTTACTTCATAATGTTCTAAAGGCTGCATCGAATTAGGTCGTAATGTTCGCCGCTAGATCGGAAGCATCATCCGCCCTTATTAAACTCAAGGAGAGTCAAGCATCTCTCAAAACAGGTCACTCATTGAAGTCAAGATCTTTGTTGCGCGACGATGCTGGAAAAAATCATATTATATATTAGCTTTAGTTAAATATTCAGTAGTTTCTGTGACAAAACCATATTATAACATCTAGAGATAAAAGACTCCTTTTATTGACTAGCTGATAGTTTAAAATAAAACTGACAAACGCACCTTCATCTGCGTGATACTATAGATTGATCTACAAAATAACTTACTTAACAAATACTGCAGAGAGTGTAGGTACAAAGTTTGATTAAAATAGTCCTAAACTGCTGCACCGCGGAGAAATAATGTGACACAATTTTTTTTATATAGTAAGTCCAATAAGAAAGTACCTACCTATAATATGGTTTACAGATTTGTCTGAGCCAAAGAGAAAATCATTTTTGCGACATTGAAACGTAGGTAGGTACTTAATGATAAATCTTAAATTGCATACAACTAACGTACAAGTAACGCTCGTGATATACATACATTAATAGAAAAAATACTTTCTATTTTTACTTAGCTTTAAATAATTCAATACTAATCAGTTAACAAACTAACTTCTACGTTTAACAGTTAAATTGATACTTAACGGCCTTAACAGGTTATTTCGTATTCCTGAGTACTTTACGCGTAGTTCTTTTTTGCCTCTATGTACCAGACTTTGGCGGATTACGACTATTAAGCTGATTTAAAAAAAGTCTGAAAAATCTGTAGAACTTTATTATCATGCGAGGCATAATAAATGTTTATTTTAAAAAATCTACATTCGTATCATTTAATGGTTATCATGCTGTCAACGATTCGGATGGAACTCACGTTCGATTCTCGACTGCACAGAAAGTCTGACGAATTTCAAATTACTGTTCTCGGTATGAGTATTTTTATACATAGGTACTTGTGTGTAAATGGAACACATGACACAGGGAATCTTATTGCCCACCTGTGTAAAACTTACAACATTAAACTGTGAAAAACATTGAACAAAAGTTTCTAGATTACTGCGATGTTATAAGCAATGAAACAGATGAAGTAACGATCTCGATAACATTTTAACGCTAACTGTGTACCCCGGCTTCTTTTCCCCTGTGTTAGTTTTAGCTCTCTATGCAACAGCTAAGGAAAGGTAATAAAATGCAAACATATCGTCGTAGCCAGACCCTAGCCCGATCGCAGTGCATGAGTTTTATTGCATGACGTCATTTGACACCATAGCTACGTTTGTAGACAGTCCTGGTTACCAAAGCTGAACGGGAGGCAATGTGTTTAACCAATTGGATTTCGTTATTTCCACAGCTGACAGCTAAGCGAAGCGGAGAAGTTGAAATAACGAAATGTGATTGGTTATTCAAACACATCTCACCGATTTGCTTTGGTGGGAACTGGGTAGAACCAGGGTTAAATGTCAGTGCAATTATGCATACCGCATGGACATAACCAGGATAGTCTGTTTCCGAAACGCAGCATCAAAAAGAATTACCTACGTCCTAAGCCACGATCACTACAGAAAGTGTCAAAATCATTAGAACCTATACAGATAGGATTTGACCTCAACCCTTTAGACCCTGAAGAACATCACTTCCACCCAGATATCTAAGGGAATCATTTACGTTTTTATTTTAATATCCGTTTTATTTATTTCATTGTAACAATTTTGTTCATTAAATTTGTTTTCCGAATGACCTCATATAATGAGCATGGTGTTACCCTTCCAATGAAATGATTAGCTTCATCGGTGTGCATGGCTATCGGTAAACGATTGGAACACATTATGTATCTATTTTCAAGATTACTATTCCTATAATTCGGTTCTAGTATCACGTTTGCACTCTCATAAGGCGGGCAGTCGTATGTAGAATTCATGGAAAGTTTGATAAGTTTGCCCTTTAACCGAGTATGTCGACTGCACGTCAATACCATTCCGAAGTCTACACTTTAAAAGCGTCTTATATACGTGTAATATCATTATATTAGGTAACTATAAGTATTATCCAATTGGTTTCCTTGTAATCTTTCAATCTTATTTACCTTTCTATCGAGTATCATCTTATTGTTATAATTAAATTCGCTTTTCGTTTAAGCTTTGCCTACTTTTAAATGTTATTTATTCCGGTTAAACGCTTTATTTATTAACTTTCTACATTGTTTTCTTCTTTCATATATAATATCTCGATGTTGTATGTTTTTGAAGTGTAGATGGTTGATCACGTAGATAGGGTATCCGGTCACTTGTCCCCCGCGTCGCCCCGCCCAGCGCCAACAATCGTCAAGGCCCTTGTGAAATTGTGTTGTATTCTTTCTCTTCTGTACCTTACTTTACATCACACTGTTCAACACACCGCTCTTATTCTAAAGCTTGGAACACGTGCCCCGACGGAACAGTCACTCTGCCTGTTATCAAATGTGTGCACGCAAATCAGTATTATCCACTTCGATATTATATGTGGTCTTAGTTTACGTTCTTACGTGTTTTTACTTTAGATTATAATTACCGCGTTTCTGTGTTTATTTCTATAGTTATTCCTTTGTTTGACTTCTTAACTTAACCCCTTAATGATGAATCTAAACGCTTGGAACGCTAAAACCGAACATAAATACCAGCCGTATAAAGCTAGACGTACGATCGTATTACGGAGCTAACATAAAAATACTTTTAAATTATACCTACTTATGTAGGTTGTATATTCGATAATTTTGAAGCCATTTCCTTTATATAAACAGTTTTTTATGTCAAACAGAAGGAGAGGAGTACTGACATGGAAATAGCTTTGGGATGTCAATATATTTGTCGTAGCGGCTTCGCGTTCGGGCCTGCCCCGGCCGGCGCCGCTCGGGGTGATCGACCTTATCAGATCTGGCGGTCGAGTGTGGATCGATTTGTTTTGTTGTGTTACGTCGGCGTCTGGTGAGGTTGTTGCTTGTGAGTGGTCGTGGCAGGCTTGAACGCGGGGCGGGGGGGCCATCCCGGCGCATCCTGCGGCTCGCAAGAACTGTGTTGGCACCGCCTGAGCAGTGTGTTTTGCAGGGGCCGCCGAGAAGTCCTCCAAACACGGCGCCGAAGACAAGGCCAACTCCATTATCACGGCCATGAAAGAGAGAATGAAACAGCGCGAAAGGGATAAACCGGAGATATTTGAACTCATCAGGTATTTATTCGCTTTCTCGCTACCCCATTTATGTCATTTATTTCTATATTAAGTATCTATTCATTTGACATTTTATATAATAAAAGCACAGGTTAAGCCTTTGATATTCACATACATGTAGAGAATACTTTACGTGCTTATAACGTAGATTTTACGACAACTTTAACATACAATTTGTTGCAGTTTCAGAATCTTTTGTATTTATAGAACAAGTTGAATGATAATGGAAAAGGTATAGAACTTTAACTAACTAAACAAGTTAATGACTTACCAAATCGGTGAACTGATCACAATTGAAAGTTTGATGAATATTAATGTGTAACAGAAAGGTCTTCGGCATCGAAGTGGAGGGGCACGCGGCACACATGAGCACCGTGAAGCAGTCAGTATTGGATGGCACGTCCAAATGGAGCGCGAAGATCGCCATCACAGGTTCGATGATGTGTCGTGACTATGTGTCCCTCCACAGGTCGCGGTTGCCGTCAGCGGGACTCCGAAGAGAAACCGAACACGCACGACTGTTAACCGTAACCTATCTTTCGTTTCATGTGGCGCGCAGGCGGACGTTTAACGTCGACCCCGACACACACATAGACACGCTTGAACAGGCCAAGCAGGTCACTATTGAGGGCACCTCGAAATGGTCCTGCAAAATCGCCATCACAGGTTTGCTGTGGTCTTTCGCGGCTTCGAACCGCACGCTCGCAGATTTGGCTCTATTAGACCGACTATCCGCCTGACTTCTGTTAACTCTTTACTGAAATCTGCTAAAAATTTCCCCGTGTAAGTAGGTATATTGTGTTGTATGCCCCCCAGTAAAAGTAAGCGCTTCAAGTAGCGTAACTGGCGTAAAACAAGTGTTTAAATTTGTTCTCTGAGAGTAATTTGATCAAGCTACATACCATTATGAGAATTACATCCATTGTTTTTGGTAGAGTTTGAAGCATAGTTTTATGAAAGTATTTATGTAGCTTACGCTGCCATCTTACGCATAGTATTTAAGTTTTAGATTATACTGTAAAGACGACGAAAATCATCATATTGTAATAAACTTGCTATCATAATCTAAGTGAAGTTATTTGTGCATGTTATGAGCGAGTATTAATAGTCATAACTTGCATAAATTAAAATGTTACGAAACGTTAAAGTTGAAACATTTTAGAATGAACTTTATCAAAGATCGATAATTCCAACGCCAGTCATTAGAACCCGTTGTGTGCTCTTAGAATCATTATCAAATAGTTTTTAGCAGATTTCAACTACACTCTATGCAACCTTAATTCTATTACTAACCCAGTCAATTCACGGTCCTATTGCACTGCCAACCCACAACAACAAAACATAGCTTGTTTTGTTTGTGTGAACACAAAGGAAATTCCACGAATCACAACATTTAAACTGTGATAACAAATTAAAGTACCAAACTTTACTTACAAAACGCACACGATACGAGGTTTTCAATACACAACCACTGACAGTTTAATCACTACAATTTTTCCTATTAATAGCATAAAACCACTGAGAGCACGATTGCTCGATTTTATCACAAATAATAATATGCATGAAAGTCACAAACCAACATTTAAATTTATAGCAGTCGACAAATCATACTGAGATGCAACAGCAAAATCAGTTTGATCATGACTCGTAGGTATTAATTTTTCAGATTGAACTAGATAAGTAATTGAGTAGATGTTTTTTAACTCAATAGATGAATGCGTTTTTGAACTTAGCAGAAAACAAAAGCATGCAGGACAATGACCCCGAAACTTGAAACATCCCCTCTTTTCTCTCTCTTCCACTTCTATTTTCTTCGATTCGTGAAAATTCCAGAACTTTCGAGTAGATATCTCATCCCCGAGCATATTTTTACACTTGTTTAATACTTTCTTCTTGGACAAAGTTTGCATTAGATTTTGCGATTATGTACCTAGTCGCTATGTTCAATTTCTTTAGTATTCGAGTTAGGTCATACTTACATACATAGATAAGTGATTATGGTAGATTTGAAGCTAGTGTCTTCTGCAACAACCCCGGCCTGTTATGATCACAGGTAATCCATTTTAGTTCCCCAACAGGTTAGTGCTACGTCAGATGCATTGATGGTAGTTGTCAGAATGGTGCGTTAAGGTAAAAGAAGTGAGTAAGTACTAATAACCTAATTAAGTAACAATTTTCCCTTACATAAAATGCGTAGTATTAGAATTAATTTCATGACGTAATCAAAATGTATTTGATTATTGGAAAAGTGTAGAAGAAAAATGTTGCTGTAATGTAGGTACTTAAAAATGCAAAAATACAGCTTCTTAATGAATAAGTAAACTGCTGGTATAATTTGTTGCCGTTATTGTCATTTAAGTACATAATACATAATAACTAATAATAATGATTATTTGAATCATTAATACCATAGCGGCTATCTGGCTTTTAAAGCAGTATTTAGATTCAACAGATAAGTACCTATGTAATTTTTGTACATACCTAACTATTCTAAGTTAAAGTATTATAACATCTACCGCAAAAATTGTACAGAATAATTGTACAGAAATCAATTCTAGATGGACACTTATTCTTTCAAAGGGTTCGGGACTGGTATGACTTCCAGCACTTTCTTTCTTCTTCTCAATTTATTTTATGACATACAGTGACACAATTAATAGACCAAAGATATTCTGAGATTTTATTAAAATTGAAATAAGGGCAAGTAAGGACTTTATTCGAAATCTTCTGAATATCCTGACCTCAAATCAATCACATTTGTACTCGTGAAAAATTTTGATCAATATCTTATGAACCAAAACTTTCTGATTAAAGGTATACCTAAGTACCTACATGGTTCAAATGTAATGTTTTAAACCAATTTATCTTATCATTCCTACGAATTTGATGCACTTATAAATATTTTTCTATAATTTTGATGAGTCTGATTAATGATCTGTGTTCAAGTCTGTCACTTCAGTGTTATTAACGTGGCCCTTCCCCGGGCAGTTATCTGTGCGCAAGGGCTGATCGCTAAGGACAAGAGTGGCACTTCGGACCCTTACGTGACGGTGCAGGTCAGCAAGGTCAAGAAACGGACCCGCACCATGCCCCAAGAACTGAATCCGGTGTGGAACGAGAAGTTCTACTTGTGAGTTCTTTTAGATGTTTCTTTTTAACGAATAATGTACTTATGTAAAACTTTGTGTAGCATTTGTTTGCTATTGTTGTTTGTTATGATGTGATACTTCACATAAATAATTTTATTGACTGCTTAATTCAGTATTAAACGACTTTTAGGTACTAGGTTGGTCAAATAATAATCATAGATACAACAAGGTCCATTACAAAGAAAGCTTTTGATTTATTATTGGTAGTTAATCATTTAAGCATTGATAGTCTTTTCGTGACTCGTATCAAATGATAAGCCCTCTATTATAGTCTAGTTTAATATGAAATGTATTTATTCTAGTAACAATTTTATCCATAAGTACTTATAATCTATTTTCTTCATAGCGAATGCCACAACTCATCGGATCGAATCAAAGTACGCGTTTGGGACGAAGACAACGACCTCAAATCTAAACTTCGGCAGAAATTGACGAGGGAATCGGATGACTTCTTGGGTCAAACAATCATTGAGGTACACAATAATAATGCTAATTTGAAAACTTTTATCGTCCCCGATATAAGGAATAGGTACTTAGCTAATCGCCGGTCGGCAAAAGCAATTTGACAAACTCTCCCAATTATTTTTAATGTCCGCTTTCCGTTTCTAAATGAAACGAGGTAAAACCAGCTCCTTCCGAATTTGTTTTCTTGGGACTTCAAAAACTGAACGGATGAACTTTTTTGAATTTAAAGGAACGTGGAATAAGCTTTTGAATTAACATCAAAACGCACTAAGCCTTTCACGGCAAAGTTGACTCATTTTGTTGTTACCTACTTACAAAATCACTGCAAATATTCGTCAAATTACACTACAAGAATGAGATGTGGATGAAAAGTTACCTGCAATTGAGATACCTATCAATAATGAAAAGATGATTTAAATTTCAGGTTTATTTTCCTTTTTTAATTAAATATGGACGTCTCAATATCCCCGCGATACATACATTAGCTGGACGTTCCTTACAGAAGAATTTTCTTCCAGGTACGAACATTATCAGGCGAGATGGACGTGTGGTACAACTTGGAGAAGAGAACCGACAAGTCAGCGGTGTCCGGAGCCATCAGATTGCACATTAATGTCGAGATCAAGGGAGAGGAAAAGGTGGCGCCTTACCATGTGCAGGTTAGTGCGATTAGTTTAATTTCACCTGATTTCCTATTTGCCATGAAAATTATTAACGTTGAAAAAGTTTATTTTCCGAAAATATGTATTTTATAATAACTTCAGGGCAGAAGTTCTAATGTATAAGTTCCAACCTTTGTAATACAAGGTTAATTTCGCCAGCGCGTAATATTTTGGTCAAATTGCATTTGTGAACATTTCTCTAGCATAATTTGATTGGCTGACAAGAAGAAATACTTCAATCTTATCAATCGGCATTAAATTACTTTGTCATAGTATATAACATGCTAGTTTGGCCTCCAGCGACCAGTTGAACAAGCATCTGTTAAATACTTTATGGCATATCACTTTTTATACTTGTCTTGCTTCTTCGTGGCTGTGATGTAAAACACAAAACACCTGGCGACCTTGGAGTTGATTGGCATTTGCTTTTTTCACCGGCGTCTTGCCACTTCCGTATGGTGGATTCAACAGGTCGCAAGACGTTGGCACCATGCCCTCTGGACCGCCGCCAAGACCAGTAATTATCATATTGTTCCACGTTATTACTTAACTTTAGGAAGCAAACAACTTGTAGCGTCGACGGTGCGGGTGAACGTACGGTAAAAATTATGGTTTTATGTTAAATATTTTACTTTATCTGATAGGAAATACCGCTTTTACTAAGTGGTTTCGTAAGACACGTTGATTATTACGTGATACGAACTCTCTTGTTGCACTGCGGGTATAAGTTAAGTGCTTAACTATTATTTGTGCTCTATTATCTATGGGTTAATGTATGTACAAGCGCTAAAAATTGACTGCGGATTCCTTTCAACTCGCAATTTTTTTAGTATTTTTCAATAAATTTAAATATTTTTTACCATGCCAAACTAATAACGTAATATATTAAGGTGAAAATCTTCATAGAATGCTGGCATGAATACGACATTTTGTACAAACACTTGTGTTAAATTATATTTGTCCTAGCAAATTGGATAAACATTTCAATTTGTTTGTATTCATTGTTAAGGCTGCGATTTTCAGATCTCGGAATATTATATAATACAAAACTCCTCGGGGATAATCCGCAAGATTGAAAAAAAGCAGAATCCACCGTAGAAATCCCTTGACACGAGTTGCTGAGTGAGTGCCTTTTCAATTTCACGCATCGGAAAAGTGAAATATCGCGGCACTTTGAAAAGCTAGGAAAACTCTTTCTTCTATCTCTCTCTGTACAACTGTGATCGACAAGGCTGGCTGTGATTTTAATTTCACTGGTCCTCTATTCCAATTTCTGCAGTTCAAAATAAATTTCTCAATATTTTTAAATTGCTTAAGACATATTTGAGCTCAATGAGCTCTGAAAAATGCGTTGCCCACAATTATACATGAAACGCAAATTTTAAAATCTGACTATTTTGTCTAATATTAAAAATAATAATTTTTAATAATCAAAAGTAATACCTATATTAAAGTATTTACGCTGTTGTAGCATTAAATAATCAGACTCATCTAATTTGAAGCACTTCAAATCATTCATTCAATACATCCATTCATAGATTCGGTTCCCTGAATCGTCCTAAGCTCTACACTTTTCAAAAGGGATCTTACTTTATCTAATTATATAACAAACATTGAAAAAAATTATGGCATCGACTAATTACCTGGAATAACACGGAAACTTTTCAAGATAAATTTGATAAGAAGACATTAATACAGCGGACCAAGGCTTTCTAGATGTAATTGTTATCGACTAAATGCCTAAAAGTTTTAACGATTTTCAGTTCAATTGTTCCCTTGCCTATAAATTTATGATTAGCTTAATCGTTTATGGAATGATTCGCTCTGAATTATTTAATATTTTATTATATATTTCTTTTGGATTTATAACCAAAGAAATAGAATGTTTCGCTAACTAAGAATAAGGGATTATTTTTTTTATCAAACAAATTGATTAATAAACGAATGGGATTGATAGAACATAGAAGAAAAGGTAGCTAACTACTATATTGAAAGATAACAACTGTGTTTTCTTTAAATTAGGATACCACAGAAGCCTGAGAGATATATTTTTGAGTCATAACGCTTTCCTTTGTCAGGAAAAATGTAAGATGTTGAAGTTTTCTTAGAATGTTGATCTAAAGTCCTTAGCCAACATGCTTTGTAAGAACATTTACAAAGGGATCAGAGACACGCTGTCATTACAATAATTAACAATCATTAACCTATTTTATGAGTGGAATATAATTATAATATCATTCATATAAAATCGTAATACAAACCACCATCATTCTTTTATTACCATTTCGCTGCAAAGACGTAAAATAATTTTATTTTGAACTAAACAAATGTAAGTAAGTGAAACGACTACAAATCCTCTTGTCAGAAGTATAAAGCGATATTTGCAAAGTTTTCAGCCAGTTTCAATTAAGTTGGCTCCGGCAGAAATAAATGTTCTACATTCTTGCTTTATGATTTGTTTGCTCAGGTATCTAAGGTTAAATGAATTTGATGAAAATTGAATTATTTTTTGGTATGGACACATTTTTAAGACATCTTACAGCCTGTCCAGATGAGGCGTAATACGCGCGAGTGCACTCGCGCGTCTCAATTTCTATTCCGTCCAGATACTGCGTTTTACGCGCGTTTCTGCGCAGGGAGGGATCCAGTCATTTTCAGAAAATCCTATAAAACGGAAGCCAAAAAAAATGGTCG
>DWBH01000719.1:0-11250 GCA_018230765.1 Ernsta delagoae
AGTAGGTGGCGCTGCTGTTGGAATGTCACCAAAAATTCTAAATCTGCCTTAGCTACTACGTATTACAAAGTATTAGAACGATTCACAGGTTTTCATACGCATTCATCTATCTGTTCTGTCTACAGTGCAGTTTCGTTGTTGATTTCTCGAAATAAACTTTCAAGCATAGTCCGAGTCGGTTTATTCAAGCGTAATTGTTGTTGTAAAACCAATGAGGAAGTTTGCTAGTTGTGTTTGCCGCCAAAGTTAACTGTAACCGTAGGGCGATTGAGCTAGAATTGAACTATTGGACGACTATCCGATAATAATCAATTAGATTTTAGAATCGAATTGTTCGACAAATTGCGTAGCACTTTGTAAAGGTTCTTAAAGTGTGTTATTATGACGAGCAGGATATGTATTTTTTTGGTATTTTTAAATTAAGTCACTTTTAAATCGAGTTATTTGTGTAAAGAGTGTAGATTTATTTAATTTATTACCTACGATACAAAACTAACGTAAGGACCCTGAGTTCAATTTCTATCTACTTAAACTTAAAGTTATGGGAATAATTTAAGTTTTATTTTCGGTCATGTTCGTTATGTTATCTTTGTGTTGTTTATATTGTACGGTGTAGGAGGTTTGGGGTGAATAAGGATTCTTTAGCTTTTGTTTTAAATCTTTTTTATCAATACTGTACCTGCAGTAATATTAAACTAAACATAGGAACACTTAGTACAAAAGGTCCTCGTCAGGGAAATTGATTTTTGTTTAAAGCATGTACATACCTAAACCCAACATTAGCTGTACTGTTTGGGCTATGTTAAGGTTTTATTACCGTTCCTACAGTTTGTTTCTACTTTTATCTACATTTGACGGTAACTATTTCGGTCCATCGTCTGTTGTGGCCATGTTTTGATGTGGTCACGTCTTATAGCGTGGTTTAATCTACTGTACCCGTTTTGATACGGTTTTTTCACTTTGATCTATGTTTGGTAGGCAAATATAAGACTTGAAAGCATGTGAGTTTCTGTTAAAATATACAAAGAAATGATAAATAACAGGTTTATTTTTTAAAGGTAGCGGATTGAAACGGGTATAAATAATTTAATCTTTGCCGTACGTAATCCCTTTAAGGGAGCGCTTTATTATGCAAAAGGCTTTCGACCTCCAGTCTCGTCCCTTATCGGAAACAATGGGGTAACTGTTGCATCTAACTGCACATGCTGATGTATGTGAAGAGCATACGTGTAATAGGTACGTGATACCAGCCAGTATGGATGATAATCTCTTATGCAGTTAGTGTGGGTTTATACTTATACCGCTTTGAAGGTATTTCTGTTTGATTGTTCTTACTTGTGTTGTTGGGTTTAAAAAAATGTATTTTTCATGAATAATATGATTTTTACAAAATATAAATAAAAAAATCAATTTAATTATTCTTACGAGAATCGTGAATATTTTATTAAGAATAATATTGAAGAAGTTAAAAACAACGAATTGGAGATCATACCATTACATGGAAACAGAAATCTCTTATAAAAAATCTGTATTCACAAATCTATTTATTTATTTACAAAGCAAATAAAAATCAGGTGGAGCTGGGACTCGAAGTTAGCTGCCAGTAATGAGATATTTGCTTGCCATACCTTCGTAGATACTTATATATTGGCACGCGCAAGAAATTTAAGTGCATCCATATTGAAATTGAATCTATACTACACATGACGACCGATGTGTGATATGAATATTGATGTGCGTTTAGTTTATTCTAGTTCTAAACATTAAACATAGGCCCGTACTAATAAACAGAACTTAAGATTCAGATTGAGACCATCTTGAGTACGCGTTTTTCATAGTTATTTTCACATTTGAGTGTAGGTACCTTAAGATACACTTAATCTCAAGTTACGTTTATTGATATGGGCATTAGATTTTTCACGTATAGTTACGTAGGTAGGGGGGCAATACGAGAAAATCTGTTGGAGAAAAATCCAGGTTTTTTCTTCAAAACATTATTCTGGAATCGCTATAGGTATCAGTCCTTTGAATTCTGGCGCCGGCTCCAATTCCAGAGGTGAAAAGTGGAACTGTAGGGGCAAAAAACTGTCGCGCCGTATTTTAAAAGTTCGGCCCAACCGCGTCACTTGTTAAGGACCTTGTGCACTGTACATGGCGTTTTAGGAGAGAGCTGAAAACGCGTGTTTTCATCTAATTCTTCTGATTTAAAATTACAATAATAGCTTTGATCCATAGATTACTGTCGTCGACACAAAAAAAATCATTTAAAACATTAACACACAGAAAATGTGTAAAATTTTTGTTTTTCGTTTTATACCTACTGTCATTTGTACGTTAAAGTTAAAATATGGTGTTGAACATTAAAAATAATCGTTCCAACAACGTATTTGCATGTGCAGTCGATCCTGAAGGCTTATATCCCAAACATGATAACTCAATGAGGATTGAAACAACTGGGATTCTAGTTAAATGAATAAAAGTATGTAATGGCAAAAATTCGAGGCGAGCCAAATGTTGTTCGCTTAATCGTAGGCGCGTTCAACGCTCAAGAGTAACATAAAAACCAGCTTGATAACAATTAGGTACTCTATCGCTTCTCATAAGAGATCAATAATACCCTTTGGTGCAAATGCACCAAACGCACTGACAACGCACTTGGGACGCATTCAAGGAACACGCGCATTGTCAGCTCTTTTTAACATCGTGTACAAGTTCTTTATGTAGGAGAGGGCGATTTGAATTTGACAAATGCTCCGTAGCGGGTGGTCGGAGTTAACGCCTAAAGACTGCGTCCATACTCGTATTTTGAGGGCCGCAAATAGTCCCGACGATAGCTTTTGGGGTTGGAGACTGATCATTAACACGCGATCAACTGTTGCAAAAAGAAATGTTTTGGATATTGGTTTCAAAATATTTCTAAAACAGAATCTGTCGACTGAACGGAGTGATGTCTATTAAAACTTCGCTAAACTTAAGTTTATTACTGAAATAAAGGTTTTTTTTTCGTAAATAGTAAATGTGTAGCCACATTACGGAAGACGTTTTCAAAATTTTTCGTCACGCCTAAATTCTACAATTTTGACGTTAAAAAAGGCAATTACACATTCCATAATACCCATTAACTTTCAACTGTATAAAATTACAGTAATTTTTGATTAACTTTTTAAAGTTTGAATCCAGCAAGGGGTGGTTTTGGATGATTAGCATTTGACAAACGCCTCGTCACCACAGCTCGGGACTCTGGGCTGATTTAAGGCGACGGACTGCCATTTTATATGGTTTCAGGTTATGTTTAATTATAATGTTTATTTATTCTGTTACGTCAGACTTTTGGTAGGACAGATAATCGAGCAGACTTTTCCTTTCATACTATTTCTGGCCAACTTTTTGTAAGCCGGGTACGTTGCACTATTGCTGTCAGTATTCAGTACGTTCTATTTTTCTCCTACAAAAAATCGGTCACCGATTATGGGTCGTAATCTTCATTGTTATAATATTTATTAATCCATTTATATAATACAATTAAACATTAAATAAGTACGTTCAAATAGATTTTAAATACCCCACATAAATTGTGTGTCCATATATGACATAGTTTGCCTTGAATACTCAAACATTTTATTTATAGATGCATAGATAATAATTATATTTTATTTATAAATAGCGTTTTGGACTTTCACTTAATCCGATAAACTGTTTTATTGTGACAAGAACTCAAAAAGAAATTTCATAAGAGATTTCGTAAGTCAAAGATATCAAACACAAAAATTTTTTTGTAAAAATGCAGATTTTTTTTATTACCTTTACTGTACTTTACCCATAAGTTCAGAAAAACTTCGCCTTAAGTGCGAAAATACATAATTCCGTCAGTTTCCACAACAACGGGCCTCGGGCGTATTTCATCCACATTTTATCCAACTTCCATCGAATATTTGAGCCGCGTAAACAAATTGTCGAGAGGATGAGAAAAATTAATTAAGTTACTCGCTGTAATGTAAAATTATATCGCCCCCTTTGTATTTCAGGGACCTACTAGGATATTCACTACTGTAAATGAAATATTAATAAAGGCAGCATTTCATTAATTGTAATCTTTTTACAGGCATGTATTTACCTACAAATGGAAAAAAAATCTTGTATGAACATGATGGTACTCAAATTATGCGCGCGTACAAAATGTACGTCTAATACTTATCTAAGCACCGAACTTTTTGCGCGTCGCGGCGTCGTATGTGTTACTGCGTATAAGTAGGTAATTGCACAGGATTCTATTATCACAGACTAAAAAGTGCGTCGCGGATAGTCTGTCGTCTACGCTGCACCTAATAGGCACTTAGACGTCAAAAGAGCTTCCCGATATAGTATAAAATTAATTAGACACACAATTATTCTGTATGTGGATTGCGCCTTTGATTCATTATTAACGCGATAAACGAAGCATAGCAATATATAATTACTTAGGCCTCTAAGCTATTAACAAACACAACTTAAGATTGCGTGTATCTTGAATACGAAAATAGCGCACTCAAGTTGGCACTCTATCTTAAGTTCCGCGTTTTAATACGGGCCTTAGTCTTAAATCTTATTATTATGGTAGGTAGGTACTACAGTTCAGTAGAAACATTTATGTATGTCGAAAATTTGAAATCCTTAGGTACCTACTTAAAATGTAGACCTTTTATACACGATCTATCTACTAAATGAGCATTTCTTACTCATAGTATGTTATCATTTTTTTAGGTTTCCCGCCGACGTCAGACTTTTTGTAGGACAGATAATCGGGCAGACTTTTCATCCGATACTTTTTCTGACTAACTTTTTGTAGGACGTGTGTGTTGTTATCTTAGGTACTTCTTTAGTAAATTGTTATGTCTTTTTAAATGTAAATAATGTTTTTATTCTTTGAGAAATAAAGTTATTTTAACCGTTAAAAAATCTCAATCCGGCGACGCTCTCTTGTTGTTTGTGTAAGAAGGTTTCGCCTCCGATATTATCTAACAAATAAGGGGTGTTGCAGTTGCTTGATTTTACCTGTATTTTTAAAAAACAAAATTCTCCTACTTGAAGTTGCCCTGTATCAACGAAAACTTTCCGAAAATATTTAGAGGTTCATAGCTGTGTAAAATTTCACCCAATTTTATTATAAGCACGAAAACTTTCTGGTAACTAAGGCCTCAGGCAGTTCAGGTGGAGTAGAAAGAACTTGGGAACTTAATATTGCGAAACGAAGCGAACGGCATTTAAAGCAAACTCTAATAAAGTTCCGTGCACACCAACCGAGTGCCATTACAGCCTTACAACGATATAATAAACCAAAAAAATTAAGTTATAACTACTTCACAAAACTCCGCAAATACCTACTACTACGCCTTTTTTCGCGAAGTAGTTATAACCAAATTTAATAAGAATGGATTTCCGCAAAGTAACGCCTGATACAAAATAACTAAAACAAATCCATGCAAGATTGATAATTGTCACGAAAAACAAATAAGTAAGTCTAGGTATATTTTTATATATAAGTAGGTACTATAAGTAGGTACCTACTTAAAATAGTTTCACACGTTTTAAAATCAATCGGGCACTTAATGCTAACGAATCGAGTGGCCAAAAAAAAAGAGAAATAAACACACAGACTACTTACCTACATATTTAAAATCTTAGTTATGCTATCGTCAATAAAGTCTATCTTTAACATAAGACGTTAACAGATTAATTGATTGATAGACATCGCAAAAACTGAGCTAAATCCTCAAACATAACAGTATTATGAGCTACAAGTCCCACTGATAGTGCATAAAATCCATTACGAAAAGGAGAAAGAATAAATCACAAAAGAATACTGGCGAAATTGCCCTGATTCACAACTTTAACATCGTGTCTTGAAAAATGAAGATGTCCTAAAATAAAGTACCTACGTGGTTACTTGTCGGTGGGTAGTTAATTCTTTTTCTATTCTATATAACTTAAATTAATGGTCGCCGTTAACTAATATTAAAAAAATCACTAGAAATGTGACATAATTATGGTACTACTAGCTGGTGCCGTCTTTCTTTGCGTAGGATACAATGTAGCCTATATAATGTTATTCTAATGTATCTATAAGCTACATAATTATATTATTGTAAAGATTTATTAAAATCCAAACTTTTATACTGAATGAGACAGTGGTTGTATTTAGTGGGACATAAAAAGAGTTGCGGTAATCTTACAGTTAGTGATATTTTAATTAGGTACTACAAACGCATTATAACTTAAAAAAATCAATGGTGCGTGTGTGATTGAACCCGGTGCTCTCGAATAAGGGACCCAATCCATTAACTGAGCTATTAGCGCTTCGTTTATATCGTTTCTGTTCGTTAATATTAAATGTCAATTAAATGAATATTGTCATGTTTCTCTAAGACACATCTCGTTAAATTGTGTCAAGGTGCTATTTACGGGGTAATGGGGCATTAGCTTGTATTTACACTGCAGAGGCTGCAAGCGACGTAGGGGTGGCTACACTTATCGCGATTTTGTCGATAAAATAAAAAAAAAGGTACAAGATTAAAAGGTTTATTTATTTTACCGCAGTTCTCCTTATTTTTTGTGTCAGCAATGGACAATCTCTGCTACCTATTAATTAAACGGTAATCTTTCTTTATTAAGTTTCGTTAGAATCATACATCAAGTTATATTACAATCACGCGGTGTAAACATTGATATTAAACATAGGCAAAAGTGGAAGTCTTACCTTTATCGATATGTTTCATCGACTCTTGGACAAAACTAACACCCAGTACCTATACATTATCTACCCTGACGTGTATTTTGTCTGCATCGAGTCGAATGTCTGCGTCCTGTAGAGTCTGAACTTTTGATGAATTCCTGCAAATACTACAAATAGGTACAGACTGTAATTTGGGCGGAAACTACTGAAATTTTGTAAGTTTTGTAATTTACAGTTTTATCTTTATATAATAGTGATCACTAGCAATGGAGGACAATATGTAGCTTTAAGCCTAGATCACATTTCGTTATTTCCGTTCAGCTGTGGATATAACGTCATCTGAGTGGTTATTGAACTGTGGTATTCAAATATATCTCCGCTCCGCTCTGCTTTGGTGGGAACTGGGCCTTACTCTCTCCTTCATGTTGTGTTTAGAGTATGAATTTGTCAGAAGGAATTCACGGGTAAATATCTCAGTGTTATGTTTTACTGTAGAAACACTAGAGGGACCCTCGCACGTATTTTCTCCATGACAAGGGTGTACGGAAGTTCATGGAACACAGTTACATAAATCAGTTTTATCGGTAAAGCGATGCAGCTTATCGCCACGAGGGGACCGCCATTTTTGATTTTCCCGCCTATTTTACGCTTCGTTTGTGTCCTGAATGTCTAGACTAGTTGATGTTGATGATAATGTCTGGAATGGAAATGAATTTCTGAACGTTTATGTTACTTTTGGCTGTAGCTACATAATATATCTGACAATTTGGTACGGAGAAAAGTATTGGATTAATTTATTTATTAGCTGCTGTATAGGTAGATATTAATTACCTACATAGAAGCAAGAGAAGTAATTAGGTAATTGAGTTTTCTAATATAAAAAGAGGCCTTAAAACCAACTCTTGAAAACCACAGACACACAGTTTAGTTTTGTTTTGTTTGTAAAAATCCATTACACTTCAGTATAAATATATACCGACCTACCTACAGTACCTACCTACCATAAGTCGTAAAAGCAAGACTATATATTTTTGTTCATTTATTTATGTACTCTTAAATAAATATAAAGACCATGAAAAATATTTGCTTTCGAGTGAAAACAACAACTCAACTTGCTTCATTTTGGACCACCTCAGCTTAATAACAAAACTTTTAGTAATTTCAAAGCTTAGTTGGGTACAAAACTAGACTTCGGAACGGGACACTAGAACGTTTATGAAGCTTATAGTACACCTGGTGTTTTAAATTTTATATTTGTGCACCTTTATAGGTACCTACTAACACCAACCCGCATTGGAGCAGCGTGGAGTATGCTCTGGGCCTCTCCGGTAGGGAGAGACCCGAAGCCCAGCAGTGGGACATAAAAAGGGTTGCGGCCAATGCGGGCCAAAGTTTTCAAGTTATATATGTAAACTCTGTGTAAAAAAAATTCTAGCGAAACTTCAACCTGATAGTAATGATGCCTTGCATAAAAAAATTGGATTTAGTTCCGTATCAATAAAAACAACGTTATATTGATTTTGAGTACGAAAATTACTTACAAAAACGCGCACTCAAGATATGTATGTCTCAGCCTCTCACACGCTTTTATTCACATACAAACAGACAGCTTACTGAAACAAAGTTCTATTGTCATAAAAAAAAACTCGTTGGTGTAATTACGAACTCCTGAAACTGGGACCGGCCAGGGGCCTTACCACCACCTCTTAAATAAGTATTATTTCAGTATTACTTTTACAACTTAAGATTGAGTGAATCTTATTAATGATCTTATAAATTATGAATCTTATTAATTATGAATCTTATTTAAATAGGGACAATTTGGGCCACTACCCAAATTGTCCCTATTTAAATCGTACCAACTGTAAATTTCGTTCATATTATTATAATCATATTTTATTTTATATACACAAATGTAATTAGAACCAAAATAAATCATAATACAGTGTATCTCCTGCGGTTTGCTTCATTACAACCTCTAAACTATAAAACTATGATGATTTTCAAAAGTCGTTGGTAAGGCCCCAGTGCGAACACAAAGGGGTTGTTTCGCAACGCTTTTATATAAAGAAGGATATTAAAAAAAATTAATTGTTGCAAAGGGTTGTACGATGGAGGCTCCGGTGGCCGCTTCTTAAGGCTTTTGCGGTTTTAATAACCGTTGCGGCCTATGAAGGCTTTGTGGATTTATTGTGTTAGTGGGCCACGACATATTTTTAGAAAGTGGCTTATTACCTACTATGGTTTTATAACCATTTTTTTTAAATATTTTCTTTATTATTTCATCATGTATCGTATTTCGTATATCTATGATGTAGGTATTGCATGGTGTCGTAAGTATTTGACATTGTGTATTCTAGTACCTACAAAATATAAAATTATTATTGGTTGGGGAAACTTCAATGGTATCTTTGATAGATACAAGTACCTACATAGACATATACAACAGATACATGAACTTGAAAAGTGTGAGTGGCTTCTTTTGCTCCTAAGAAATGGGTGAAGTTACGAGTGATGTGGGAACTGCAATCAAAGTTTGATTTTGTATGAAACACTCCATCAGATAAATAGGTACCTAGGTATTAATAATTAAATCAGGAAGGAACTCTAAATCTATATGCTTAAATTATTATTTCAGTGGAGAGATTAGAATACGTTCCTATTTAATCGCGGAACCATGGACCAGTTAATCGCCGCAAGGCCACGTGATCACCCATCGGTTTAAATCTTAAGATTTAGGTCTTGGGGCCTTACCGCCAACTTTTAAAAACCATCATGGTTTAATGACGTTTTGTTTCTATATTAAAATAACTTTACTTCTATTCGTAAAATGAGCTCGGTCCGGAAGTGTCGCAAAAAAAAATTAAATAATAAATATTTTTTTTACGACATTTAACATGTAATTTGCATGTTAAATATTAATTATCATTAACATTAGCTGAATAAGAACTGAGATTAAGTCGACTTATACCAGTGATATACTATTCAGTGAAAAATAAATATATAAATAAATAAATAGATATTCGTTCACAAGCCTCCTCAAAAAACCCGCTATTATGTAGCCCTTTTGAGTTCGCAAAAACATAAAAGAAGCACTTTCAACCCCATCCAGTCAATTGCCACTTCTCAGTGCAATTAACGTAAATTCACGGTGTATGCGGAAAAGAAAATTAAAATTATAACATTTGCATAAAGGGTCCTACCCTAGTGACGTAACTGGTGACGTGGCGGGAATATCGTTTTCCATTTATCATCAGAGCATGGCGTGTGGTACGTTGTAGGAGGTTATCAACGGGTTTTGGAAAGGAAAGGAGAAATACAGATTCGCGCGAAAAGGATACGACCACGAAGGGTTCAGGGTAACAATCTTTAATTTTTTTAGATATCAAAGATCATTCATCAGTTTACTGCTGAAGAAAGGCTTCCCTTAGATGGTGCCATTCAGTCCGGTTCTAAGCCCTGTGAATCCAACGGTTATTCGCTATCTTCCTCAGTCTACCTGGTCATAGGGCGACCTACACTCCCTTTGCCTTTTGTTATATCAAAAATGTTATGTCTAAATCGAATATAATAGTAAGTAATATAAAATTAGTTCCTGGGAAAATTTATTCTTAGATTAATTACGTAAATAATAAAAAATGTAAGTAAATAGTAAAATCGCGCTCATAAACCACACTTTTCTTATTGGCTAACCCGTAACAGCTTAATATCGGTCCATCTATGAGTTATGCCTCATAACGGTCCCATTCGGCCCGATGCGTACCAATTATGTCCACCGTAATTAATCGGAATCCCCCGAGCCACTGTCATTGCTACGCCAAATTGAACTTTATGCTAACGGCGTAGCGTATAAATAAATAATTGGATGCGAGGCACCAGCATTTGGTTTATGTACGGTTGGCTTATGACGTGTGGTATGACTTGGATTGAATTTTTATGGAAACTCTCCTATTTCAGGTGAATTTATGGAACAATATGCAACAAATGTGTTCTTTACTTAAAAAATGTTTGAATAGTTATCCAGGCATTTATTCTCTTTGGAAATTTACTACCTCTTTACTTATTACTTGATCATTTTGATTGTCAATTTTCATACGAATTATTTAAACGTGGACTAAATTTAAGCCTGGTTTAATACTGATGCTTACTCTGTCTTTATTGTGACTAAAAGTGACAGCATTATTTTTAAACCATGACTAGTTTTAGTCCATGTCTATCAATAAGAGGAACTATTGTTAAAAATAGGAATTTATGTGTAAACTACATTCAATATTGTCTATTATTTGAAATGAGTTAAAAATGTGCGTTCATCTTTTAAATTTAACTTCTATAATTTCATTCCTAATTTAACTTTAGCCTAAACAAAAAAGTAAGTTAGTCCACGAACACATCACCAAGTTTTCAATCTTTATTATCCACTGGCTGTTTTTTTTGCTTTTGAAGGCTATAAAACTGATTCAACACCAAGCGAATAAGCTGCAGTGTGACGAAAGAACCAAAATAACCCGTCAATGCAAGCGTTTGTAGTTTTTTGGTCCGGG
>DWBH01000720.1:0-11248 GCA_018230765.1 Ernsta delagoae
TGGGTTCGATCCCCACCCAGGACAAATGTTCGTGTTATGAACATGAATATTTGTCCTGTGTCTGGGTGTAAAATATCTATATAAGTATATGTTTATAAAAATATATATGAATGTTTATCAGTTGTCTGATTACCATAACACAAGCTTTAAGCTTACATTGGAATCAGATGACCATGTGTGAGATGTCCAGAAATATTTATTTATTTATTATTTGACTGACTTCTTCCAATGTTCACAAAACAGAGGGATAAAGTAAATGACATGTTTTAAAATGTTTGTGCTTTCTAATTATGCAACCTAAATGAGTTTTAAGTTCCACTTTTCATAATTTTTAAAATGATAGGCAAATACCTATTTATGTACATACTGGACTACTTTTATGTATACTCACAAGGTAATAATCCAATCCAAGTCTATAATATGTGAATTAAGGTTCATTGTATGAAACCTCAGTTCAATTCACTGAATGAAATGTTCAGGTGAAGTGAATCATTATACCTACACTACACTACATTTTGTATTTACAGAAACATGATTTGATGGCCCATGTGGCACACCAGATAATTTGTATGCAGTACATTTTGGAGCTAGCCAAGCAGTTGGATGTTGATCCCAGAGCTTGCATTGGATCTTTCTTCTCAAAGTAACTATTAGTTTCTTCTACTCAAAATAAATAATATTATTTACTGCAGCTATTATAATTATATTTCCATTCTGTTTGTGACAGTTTAAACTTTGTTTTTACTTGGTTTTAGCTCATATGTATTCCATTTTATAACAGTAAAGTTTTATTATGTACCTAGCTACCCTACCTATCTTAATCATTGTGAAATCTACATCTTTATCCTTATAACCAGATGTATGTTGTTTTAGGATTCAAATAGCAGAAAAAACATACAAAGATGCATTTGATGATGAACTGGAACAGTTCAAGGCAAGAATCAGAAAGCGAGCTGCTGAAAAGATCCAGGAAGCTATTAAGGAGCAGGAGGAGGAGGAGAGAAAAGCAAGACTTGGCCCTGGTGGTCTGGACCCCGTTGAGGTCTATGAGGAGTTACCAGACGTGAGTGTTTTAGGTCTTCTTTATTGTGCCTGTGGCTGGATGATTACCATCCACATATTTATTTTGGTGTCATATTTTTCTACCAGATTTAGAGAAAAAAAAAATTTTTGCACAGATAGGAAGACTGCATTTTATTTTGTGTAACACCTTATATTTATAAATTACTATTGTGGTAGTGAAACAGAACCAAGGTTACTCAACAGTAATGAAAAGCTCTTACAATGTCTAAAATACTATTTCCAATTGTTTTAGGAGTTAAAGAAATGCTTTGACGCCCAAGATGTCCCAATGTTGCAAGCCACAATAGCCAAGATGCCAGAAGAGGAAGCAGTTCACTACATGAAACGATGTGTTGCTGCAGGATTGTGGGTACCTGGAAAGAATGATGAGGAACCAACCATGAGAGAGAATGTGGATGGCCCTAATGAACCAGCCAAGCCAACCACTTCAGCTAGCTCTGAAGACTTAGACTGAGATTCTGTTACACTTTAACGTTTATTTAACTTAGTTTGTAAATAAAACAGTTAACAAAATCCTAGAAAAGAATACTGAGCAATAATGTGCATTTCATATACCTGAAAATTCAGCCTTACTAATTTTTAAAGTATGTATGTATATTATGTAGTGTATAATTTGAAGTTTGTTATTCTGATGTGGCTTAGAACATGCTACAAGTATTTTTAGTACTAACATTTGCATAGTTATAAAATTCATTGTTAATCAGAATGCTAGTTGTGAATTTTTCTCAGGAATTATGATTTATGATAAACTGTAAACAAGGAGGAAATACAAATGTGTACTAATATTATGTATATAATTTACAATTACAGAATAAACTGATTTTATTAAACTTTCAACTTGTTTGAATTCTCTACATTTGGAAAAACTCCAGTAAAATACGACGAAAAGAGAATTGACCGCTGGTTGCACGCCGGTTGGAGATTTTCAGTTTGTGCCAGACCAACGTGATAACTGGTAGAACAAGTTGTTGCCTAAAGAGCTACATCTATAGGGGATAAAATAAAATAGCGCAAGTTAACTTGTACTTTTTATATAACAAAACTACAATAGGTGTGAGAGAGGGCGCGGGGCGCTACGTGAGCACATGTGGCGGGAGCTGCGGTCGTCCCTCGAGTTTGCTGTAGTCTAGGTGAAATTCTTTCGCAACCTGCAACCAAATCAAATACTCTTGTTAATTTTCGAGCGAGAGTCGCTGCCCTACTGATACCTTTTAAGAACTTTTATGAAGATCATGTTTCCCATCACTGTTGAGGCTAATTTTTTTGCTTTAGAGGAATGTGCTTGTCATTTACTTGAAATTTGGCTGGTATCCCGCATTGGCGTACATACGCGACTATTTCTATAGATAAGTACTTTTCTTGTTGATGATGAAAGATCAGTAAGACGTTAATGACTCACTTTGCGCCAGTTGTGCGCATCAAAGAAGTAGTAGGTGCCGCGCTCGTATGTCGACGTCTTCTCAACCATCGGCATGCCAGGCGCTTGCGAGATCCACACCTTCTCCTCCATATGATACCGCCATTCACGATTATATCTGCAAACGAACAAACTCATTATTTTCTAATAACGTAAAATAGTCATATTACTCTCTATTCTCTAAGATGCAGAAGTTATTACTTGTTTAAAGTTTAAAGTCTATCCACCACCGTTCTCAATATAGAACATAAAAAAAATCTGAAAAATTCTGGTTTTTTCTCTCAAATGTCACTGGTTAAAAATAGAATCAGACCTACGTTTCACACTTCGCGACCCTCTATCTTCCGAAATTAAACCATTTGACTAAATAATGTTTTTATGTATACTATCAATGTGAAATATGCTATTTGAAGGATAGGAACATCTCAATGCACAGCGGGGACTACACAAACAGCAAACAAACAATAACAAACTATGAAGTAACATGTGTTATACTCACAACTCTGCCGCCGCTGCGATCTGCAGCACGTCGCCCACAAAGCAGTAAAATAAATAGAACAATAGATCTTCCTTATATCGACTCAATCTTAATGGTGCCAACTTTACCCTTATGGAGCCGTTTATCAAATATTCTGGGGGCACGTGATAGTCCATGTCTTGTGGTCTGAAAAGTTTGGGATTCAATAAATAAATAAATGGGATTTAAGAAATACATACATACACTAAGAAAACATAAAACTATGAGAGATGAGAAAGTAAATTTCGTTATACTACATTGAGTTATTTAAAAAAGAAATATTTCTTAATAAATTTTGGAGTACGGAGCGAAAGTTAGGACATTCAAATGATAATAAAAACAAGCACTTAAAGCGAACACAAAAAGCTTTGGATAGATATTACCATCATACTTATCTAACATCTAACACTTATAAATAAAAATTTACACATAAGTTCAGCATCATTTTAACTATTCCAGTTTCTCAAATTGATTTCCTGTAAACCAATTAGGCTTGATTATAATGATTTAGCCCATTAATCAACAATGGCATATGAGGATATGCCATTGGTATCTAGCTAATAATGTATGCAACAAACCTGCAAGGCGTATCCGCCCATGGTCCAGCAAAAGTTAAGTAAAGGTTGTCAGGTGAGTTTAAATTCAGTCCAAGTGCTGTTAGGTCCTGCCCTAGCGCTAGCGACACCAAACTGGGATCAGACTCAGCTGCTCGAATAAACGTTAATAATCCAACGATACCAAACTGATTGGGTATCATTGTTTCTGGTATATTCGACACCTTGCCTGCAAGGACAACAGAAATTGAAACTTCGCTGAGAGCTTCTACAAAGTAGAATCTACATTATTGTAAGTAAAGATCTCCTAGTCCTTGGTAAACTACAGCAAAATCGTTAAAGCCGCGTCCAAGATCGCCGGTATAATTAGTATTTAGTATACATATATTATATTGTGTATATCATGAATTGCTCCTATAAACGCTATATAAGGTGTGTTTTACCCCATATTCATGATAGATATTAAGTGGTCTCTTACAAATGTATACAACCACTAGGCCTAGTGTCCACCTAAGCGCTGATTGGCTATTTAAAACACTTTGTAAAGATATTTTGCGAACAAACAACAATCTCAAGTTCCATTTAATAATATGGACCTGTCCACCTCAACTTAGTATTAAGATCTTGAGTGCGTGTTTTCCATAGTAATTATTGTCGCGCTCAAGATACTCTCAAACTAAAGTTATGTTTACTTATATTTTGCTTGGTGTAGGTGGTGGGAGTACTGACCGTCGGGCGACGTCTGGATGCCTTTCCTGGGCTTGGCGTCGCTGGTGTGGTTGGTGTAGTCGGGCGCGGAGTGCGCGAGCGGCGCGTGCCCGCCCGCCGCGCCGCCCGCCGACGTGCCCGGCAGCGCGGGGAAGTCCTCCGACGACATCGTGAACTCCGACTGCTCCGACGTTGGCTGCTTCACCATACCCACTGGAACCAACATTGTTACTATAACTGATACACTACTATGTATTTTATGTATTATGTATGTATTATGAAATTTTTTTAGTTTCAGTGAGATTGACAAATATGCTATTTCATAACTAACTGTCTTCACAGATTAGATTTCATTATAATGAAATAGTAATATGACAAAGAAAGATTCATTTTGTAACGCATATTTGTGCAGCCACGTAGTTACGCCTGTTGCTATTTAGCAGAAGGAAGGTGGATGCAGTCTACACTTTACCAGATGTTCAAACTTTTTGAGTTTAAGCCAGAAGAGCATCTGTCTCAGCTCATTAAAATTAATGAAGACAAAAATGATAGAATAGCACATAATAGATAATATTATGTGTATATACAAAATTACTTTTGTAATCAGATGCAAGTAATATTTTTCACTTGTAATCTATATTGCACGTATTAAAGTTAATATTAGTAACAGTAATTGGTAACGAATGTTATTATGTATGTCATTTGATTAAACTGAATTTTTCGTCAAATATTTCTTTTAACGAACAACACAATAAACCCTACCTGGACATAGCCAGAGGTACACTGAAGAATTCAAATCTATTCATCATTTTAAACACAGAAAATCATATGACAATATGTCTAAGCTATGTGTACCAATTTTTAATCTTAATCTTACATGATTTACATATTTCTAATTTAGCAATTCATCTTTACAACTGAGCATCCTTTGCGCTATTGTGTTTCTTTATGCTACTTGTATTAAAATTGAAGTTGTATTCAAAGATTAAAATCAACCAAGTCAAAGGTGAGATATTGCAAAAACATCTACACAAAATTCCTTTTATACTCTTGAATAGTAACTAAATAGTTCCCATTTCAAATATGGTGTAACCTTTTTGACCCCTACCAAGAGTTAATATCAGCTTTGACATACGGACAACAAACAATCAGTATAGTGTAAAAAAAAATGTGTCCGTTAACATCCTTCATAGCTATGATGGGTTGACAAAAAACAATATTTGATATTTACCACCAATCAGCATCAAATGGTTTGTCATATTATTATCATATCACAACAATCAGCCAATCACAAGATGCACTTATTGTATTTGTCAAGCAGTTTTAATTGCTGCCTTGTATTTTATGGTTGTAACAGGCATTCTATCTACTTGTCTGTTTTGTTTGTTTCTGGTTAAAATACCTTCTGTTACCTCACATAAGGCTTCTGTGCTATTTGAAGTCAGATTTGAGGGCTATGAGTAAGCTGGAGTTAACGTGACAAAGCCTATATTGGTTACAGCTATAATCACCTATTGCATAGCCTACTTGATAAGATCTGAATTAACATAATACCATTGGAATAATGTATTTCAGTTTTAATAATTCACTTACATACAGATACTCCTAGACTTATTTTCAGGTTAGTAAACAGTATAGGCAAGAAGAGAACTGCCGCTGCGAATAAACTTAATGAATAATCACTGTATGTGATTGAAGCTTTAGCCAAAAATGAAAGTTATAAAGCCAACACACCGTAAGGTTTAGAGCCGGGCGGCGGTGGCGCGGCGGCGGGCGCCTGGTCGCCCGCGCCCCGCGCCGTCAGCGACGGGAACTCGCTCAGGTCCAGTAGCGGCGGCGTCGACGTGTCCCCGCCCTCGCCGAACACAGAGTGGTAGTTGCTGCTCGCGTTGAACCGCGACAAACTCGCCATACTCGACTGCTGAAATGTTTGTTGTCAGTTAGTTTTGACTACGAACATTGTACAGATTTAGTTACTATGTACTATGTGACACCCGCATATATATACCAAGTTTAAAATTGAGGTGTATCATGAATGGAAAGTATAATAATATTATAAAAAACGCGCATTGAAGATGATTTTCAATATTAAGTCCCATTTATGAATAATTATGCGCTTAAGTCATATCTATTTAAACCATCCCTTTAAAGTTCCCTTAAACCATCCCTCAAAAGTTTGAACATGTTTCTTTCCCAATCACTATACATCAAACAATGTACATTTACATAATGCAATTTAAGGTTAATGACCTCAAGTACTCAAATATCAAGAATATTACAAAGATAAAGTGGAGATAAATTTTATTATTAATCGTAATACTCATTTTGTAAGTTTTGATGTTATATGTCAGGGATAGTATGATAGATGTAGGGATGTTATTAACAACTATATTTACTGTTACAAAAAAAAAGGAAAGCAAGAATGTGCTGAATTATAAAATATGTTGTAGACAAATACAAGAGATGTCTTATTACTTCTTTTTTTCTTTTGTCATATTTTTAAGAATTGCTTAACAAATAGTAGAAAGTTAATATTCTCAGAATTTGAATTACATATTTAGATAAGAATATAAGGAAATAAGGAGCGCTACTTACATTAGATACCATAGAATTTGAATTTGCTTGTGACATGGGAGTTGGCATTGGTACCCTCCTGTCAGCGAATGCTCTTTGTCCAAACAGCGTCGCCCGAGATGCCATGGAGGGTGGCGCGCCGCCCGGCATGGCGGTAGAGCCCCGGCCGGGGGACAGCGCGCCCCCAAACGTAGGTGTCACATGCCCTGATACTCCACTCACCAGCCCCGAGCTCACGCGCCCGCCCACCCCGCCACTTGCTAGGCTTCTGGGCGCTTGCTGGAAATTCAAGTTTGCCATAACCTGCAACATGCAATATTTATTAAATATTTAATATGTGTAAAAATACTTACAAGTAACAAATATTGTAAAGTACATTGAGGAATTATTGATAAACTGAGATAATGGTTTGTACATATACACAACTTGAGAATTTACTAATTTTGCCTATGTAATTTAGTGAACTTTAACTGAAAACAATTGAAAAACAATATACCAAATTAATGAGTACTAGTGAATAATTTGATAACCATTTGCTTAAAGTTTACCATTGTTATGTCAAATAATATGTATAAAGTACTAGGTATAAAAGGATAAAACAAGTGTTTAACAACAGATGTAACTGTTTCACATTGAAACCAAGGATATCTTCAATGTTATGAATTGCTAAATTGTCAATTACTTTGAACAAGTTATCCCTTGATTTTGAACTTCTCAGTGGTACAGATCAATGGTTGAAAACAGAGTTAATATACAGTGCTTTTGTAGGCAATATACAACAACTTGTATTATAAATATGAGATTATCAGGTCACTCTCAAAGTCATACTAAAGTAATGAGAGAATATAACTTGAAAACAATGGAAATTATACAAATATTGCTTCAATCTGGTTATTACAGCTATCAGGAGACATATATTGTGAAATTCAACTCACATTTACCAACACTTTTACTTCAAAACCATATTTTATATGAAACTGTGGTAGAACCAGATGCAGGGTTCAGTTATTATTGAATGCTAAAGTAACATTATTACAGTTAATTCGTGACTGAAATATATCGGCTACATAAAGAAACATATGTCGAAGATATGCCTGATAACCAGAGTCAATAATAACAAATAAAGTAGGTATTATACGTAGATCAAGATGGTTATTTATTCGCCTGTCAAACAATGGCGACACTGGAACAATGTTCTAATTTCAGTTCTCCTTCAAAAGTTACGTGTATTTACCTAATGTGTCAACGTCAGTCCTTGTTCCACTATTTCAAGAAGCGTATAGATGGTTCATAATAGTGTATTCCCAACAGAAATAAATATATCCACACGAACGAAACAAACAAAAGTTTGTTGACTGTTCAATTTCTAAGGCAATTTCTGTGCATTCAGAATTTTATTCACCAACTTAAAGTACACTCAGCACAGTCTTTCCATTAAACACTGCTATAAAACGATTAAAACTTTATACATCTTTACGTTTCTATGAATTATTTTAATAATTTCACTCAGATTTATCGAACGCCACATTACCCTAAACAACTGGCGGCCATATTGTTAAAAGCGGAAATTGGTAAAACTTATCATCCTCGGTGTCTCTACGACTTCCGAAATATGTGTTAAACAAGTCTAAAAAATATATAATTTATGTGACATATATAATATAATAATAAAAGACTGAGTTTTATACATAAAATCTATGTTCCTAGTGCCTCGATCATAATTAAGATATTGTATTGACTATTTAGACCCAGTCACGATTTTCAAACTACCACCCTGTGATAACCCTGTGAAATTCCCTCTTATTAGGGAAAAAAAATATTACAAATCGAAAACAAAAAAAGTTTATTACAATGTTAAATTAAAGTTTCTATCAGACCACAAAATGAATTCAAAAACCTGACAGTAAAAAAAGATCCGCGCCATAAAGTTGTATGGAATTCGCAATCCTTCTTTATAATAATATTACGTTTCTTTTATTCAGAATAATACACAAAATGAAAGCAGGCAAAAAGAATAAAATCGTATCAAATTTTACGAAAAAAATTACCACGATTGGACCAATAGTTATAATTTACTTCACAGGCACCACAGAGTACTTTCATACACAGTTCTGTCTTATTTATCAGTATGTTTTACAAAATACCCTCAAATAAGTTTTAGTTACAACAATTAATTAAATAGAAGGTAATGTTAGGTAAGATAGAGCGACATGAAGCAAAATTGACGCAAAAAATAGTTAAAGATATAATTAATTAATATTAAGAAAAGCTAAAAGTTTAGTTTCTAATAGCTAGCTGATATTCAGATTCAGTCTGTTGTTGGTCATTAAATTATTCCCTATCGGGAGTGTGATCGGGAAATAAAATCTAAAACTTGAATTATTTTATTATAAATTAGTTATTAGTTACATTTCAGTTTACTTTATTTATATTACAGAAATGGCAAAAAATTTATAATTTATTGAAGTCATAGAGAACAACGTCTATGGTACAATGGGTAACGCGCGTTGTACAATGGCAACATTTAGATCATATGATTGTTCAATGAAGAAGCACGTCTGATAGGCGTCGACTTACTTCTTCTAGCCAGTTTTTACTTTTCTGGCTTAATATCGGTTGTTTTACGTGTTAGTGGTGCTAAAATACAGCTTCAGCCATGGCGCTCAGCGATGCAGATGTTCAAAAGCAGGTATGTATGAAATATACTGCACTTGATGCTATAATCCCGATGTAATTTTCATCGTCATGGGAGTTTGTCAAAATGATTGATCGGCGATGCATTACCTACATGTTCTTCTCTTATGATCTTGAAGATGATGCATGTAGATTATTGTAGATGAGTACAGGTAGAGTTCATGAAATATGCATTTCTTTCGTTTAGATCAAGCATATGATGGCCTTCATCGAGCAAGAAGCCAATGAAAAGGCTGAAGAAATCGATGCTAAGGCGGAGGAGGAGTTCAACATCGAGAAGGGCCGTCTGGTCCAGCAACAGCGGCTCAAGATCATGGAGTACTATGAAAAGAAGGAGAAACAAGTTGAACTCCAAAAAAAGATGTAGGTTGCAGTTAGTTTGCACTGTCTCTTTGATCTTAATCATAACCAAGCTCTCTTTTAAGTATAGGTGAATAGCTAATAGTATATTTCATGTTATAGTCAGCTCAGCATACATAATACAGACATAATTATGTGTATGGTAATATAAAAGAATCTTTGTTTCAAGTGACCCAAAAATGGGTCTTTGAATGCCATTAAAGATTACATCAAATAATAATGTAACCTAAAAATATGACTGCTGATTGATGAGCATGTCATGTGATAATATTTAAAACCTATTTTGATTTAAATTTGTTATATTACTATTACTAAACATCTTGGAATTAAACATAAGTTAAAAAGTTGAGGATGGAAAGCGCAGGATACTAATGACAACTATGACTCTATTATCCTCAGATCATAGTGTCTAAATATATTATCTATTTACATTGGTAGCTAGTTTGTGTCTCCTTTGCTTAGTTTATTAAGTTAATGGATTCACAAGGATTATTAAGGATTAAGGATTCTCTTTTTTTACATATAAAACTAACATCATCTTGAATGTTCACTGGTCAATATGAAAATTAAGTGTAGGTAATGTTTAATTGTTCATTAATAATGTTATAATTGTTACAAAATGATTTTTTTATCCACTAACAACTTGCAATATAATAATTTTTTATAGAACCCATTCTAATACTTTGGAACATGAAATGCTAGGGAACAGATAACACTATGCATGTTATCATTTAGATAACAAAAAAATCAGAACTTAGCATTATTATCAAAGTGCCTACATCATAACTATGTAAAAGTAATCTTAAGAATGCAACAATCTATTAATTTCTTTAATAATAACATCTCATCAGATCAATTATTTTATTTATTCGGGGAGGTAGTGAAGATGTGCGAGGTACTTAATTTGAAATTAATATACAACTTCAGATAGGAGTTTCATTACCAATCCATTTTCAGCACATATTTTTATGCCTACGTATTGCTATAATTGTTCTACATTGTTAGTCTGTGCCTATTTTAAAAACCTAATTCCAATTGACAGCCAGTCATCGAACATGCTCAACCAAGCTCGTCTGAAGGTGCTCAAAGTGCGTGAAGACCACGTGCGCAATGTACTTGACGAGGCCCGCAAGCGCCTGGCTGAAGTGCCAAAAGACACCAAGCTGTACTCCGACCTTTTGGTCACTCTCATTGTACAAGCTCTCTTCCAGGTAAATAATGCGAGATACTTGAAGGGTGTATTCTTTTTGTATAGCGTATGGATCCGATAAGGGATTATCCCAAATTTTCCCTTCAAGGGGGTGAAAAGGGGGGGTGAAGTTTGTATGGAGCAATGTGATT
>DWBH01000721.1:0-11247 GCA_018230765.1 Ernsta delagoae
ATAATAGACAATGTCCTTTGATGCTTCCGTATTTGTAACGTTAGACGCCATCGGATATCATTATCTCCCTATCACAATAAACATTGCTTTGCCTATTCGGTCGAAAATGATACGATTACAGGAGCTAATCGTTTTCTCGGCTCCAAAATCCAATTATAATTATCTCTTGGAAGTTTGACCCTTCTCCCTTACGTGTGGTTTTAGTTACACAAACAAGAATTGTGTGATAAAAAATTCTGATTAGTTTCCCTGAAAATTTTCCTTGTTTTTAAATTCCTATTAAGAAACCTAAATTAGCAAGGCTAATTGATATTCGGAAGCCCTTAGGTACAAATTGCAACAGCGTTATATGTATATTTATTTAGTTTAAATTATCAATTACGATTTGGTAGTCTGTGAAATTGATTTTGAATGCTCGGCATAGTCGGCATCCATAAGTCCCTAGGTACCTAGTCTTTAAATAATTAAATTAATGGGTAGTATTACGGATAAACTGGTTACTAAATCTCAATTAGCAGAACAACAGCTTTCGAATACAGTAATATCCGTCTAAATTTTTGCAATAAAATCCCATATTATGTACTTTATTATTCAAAAAAATACATTCCAACAGCAACTAATCAAATTCATTCCATAAATTGTCTTCTGTAAAATAAAGGTTATAAATCCCCGCAGAAATCAGTACAGTCTTTGAGCATTCTAATTTAAAGAAATGATGTACCTATGTATTTTAGGAACGACGAAATTACAGAAAAATATTCCTCTTCCCTTCCCGCGTCAAATCAAAGCGAGGATTGAATATTTCGCATTTTTAATCAAACGAATTCGCAACGATGGTCTGTTTTTGAATATAGAATAGGGAGATCCTGTACAGGATTGGTTAACCTTGTGCGTAGGCAAAAATATTTTTTTATACAGGTAGCTACTTAAAATGAAAATCAAACTAGGATGCTTCTCAACTGGTATTAACTAAAACTGTAAATTCGCGTTAAATACGAAATAAAAGGTATGAGGCAACATCTTTTTCAACATTTTGCAAATACAGCCCTCAAATAAGAAAAAAGAGCCCTCAAAATAAAAGAAAAAAATAATACATATATGATATCAGGCTAAATTACTGTAATACCAAGATCTAATTCTTGTAATATCAAGGTAGGTATAGGTAATACCTAATAATAAATAATACCTATTAGGTATGTTGAATTATAATAATACAGTCAGCGGTTTAATCTTCGAAATTTAAAAAACGAAAGAGCAAGAAAACACAAAATTCATCGTGCATTATTTTAAGTAACAACACCACAATAAACGGCGCCATTTGTATTTTCTTTCAACGTCGACAATACGCCTAATGTAACGCCACGAGTGAACGCCGAGTTCCGGGAGGGAATTCCCTAGGGAACGTGTCCATGGACGGGCTTCTTCCGATCTCCGTATCATACAGAAAGATTTTTGCGTCTTGTTATTTTTATAGGGTAATATAGTGTAGGTAAGTACCTAAATACTAAATATAAAGAAAATATTTTTTTTTCTTTGCATATGTCAGCTTAATTAAGACATCTGTCATATTTTTATCAGTAACCTATTTCAAGGGGAGGTTTTGAGTTATATCTTAATAAGTATACCTATACTTATATAACGTTTTAAAAGTAGATTTAGGTACATAATCCTACTAAAAAGTTATAAAGAAGCATGTTTAACGTAAGTACCTATAGGTAAAAATCTATCTATCACCTATATCAGGGATCAAGGAAGCAGGCTATAAACCCCATGGAGACGCACCTAAAGGGCCCATAACAGGGGAGAATTCGCCGGTATGGCAACGGAAGCAAGCAAGCCAAAGTGAATCAGCTCGGAGCGGACATGGCTGGATTAATTCGTTAAGACAGATTTCACAGAAGGAAATAAAAATAGACGGGTCAGTAATAGCTTTTGTCCCGTAGTACGATATTCCACTTTCACTTATTGTTAAGCTCGCCAGAACCGATTTTGTTCGAATTAAAAACGTTTACGAAATCGTAATTGAACTCATGTGAAAAATTGCGAATAATCGCACGACTGCAAGAATCTAAATTTAATAATATCGAACAAAAGTAGGTAGGTACATATCTATCTAATATTCTGAATCCCAATTTTGTGTAGTTTCTATTTACCTTCACTCTGAGATACTCTGAGATATAGGTAGAGGCAGGTGTCAAGTAGTAGGTACCTATAATCTAGAAATTTATATACACTTCAAACTAATAGCGTTATTCATTAAATATACACTGTTCAAACGTCACTCATGTTATTTTTTTAATCTTTGTATTGCTAGTATTGCTACAGAACGCTGGCCTATTTTATTTGGAACATACTTACAAAATATACATCGAACATTAAAATAATTTTTAATGTTCGATTTTTGAATTATATTAACAGCAATTCAACCAGGCGCTTTAATCCAAGTCAAACATATTTTGTTAATTACCTATATCATTAAATTTTTTAATATCGCATTTATTAACCATATAGCACACATACAATATTGCTCTTTCGAATATCGAAAACATTCTGTTTACATTTTATGTAGCTTAAATTCTTTATTAAATACCTGTATCCTTTTGGATAATAATAATATTATATTTTCATGTTATTCAAGTCTTTACACGTGTATTATTAAAGGAACATAGTGTTGAAAGGCTTTTCTTTATTAAACGTGCTAGATTATAGCCATTCCAAACCATATCTTAAAATAAACTTATACTACTTACTAAATAATAATTATATGCAAGCCTACCGTCACAAAACATTGCCAAGTTACACATAATCATATCCATTAAATAAACCATTAAACTAAAGGTCTACTATGTGTACCACTACAGGGTGCGTTTCGTCAAATAAATTTACATGTAATATCAACGTCTACCAACTTGCTATTTTCAGCCCGGAAAATATAATAAGCGTGTTATAACATTTGCATATATATCACCGTGTCCCGCCTGCTACCCCTAACTGATATTTACATCCTTATGAACGGTTGTAAATAACGTAAAAGTGTATTAGGGCTGGCTGTGAATGGTATTCTAAGGTTAATCCTTAAAACCTATTAGGTAGGCACCTTCAAGAAGCAGAAAAAAATAAGAAGTTTCGCTTTAAAGATCAGAACCTACTACTTAATTTCTAGATTTATAATGCCATTAGCCCATTAGGCGTTAGTCTAGCTAGTCTAAAGTACAGTAAGCTACGAGCTACGATGGTAATTTAATAATTAACTACACCTAGTCATTGCTTACTAAGTCGCATTGGAAAACATGGTGGCGCATGCTTCTGGTCTTCTAACTTGAATGGAAAATAGCGTATTAATAATACCCTGCTTGTCAAAAGTTGTACAGCTTCTTTAGTGAGTAATTATTATTAAATATTAACTCCCAAATAGGTAAAAGTATAGAGCTTTTTCTATTTCAGCCATTCCTATTTCTCAAGCTAATATATAAGCTCTTGAAAGACAATATTATCTACTAACCTAAAAAGATAAAATATTTTAAACAACAGCTTCATTCATAACTCTTCGTATAACCTAATTATGGTATGTTATACTTGTTATAATTATAACAATATGCTCATAGTAACGTAGGCTTATTTATTCTAATTATTAATTCTATGCACATCTCGTTACGACCGAATTGAGGTAAATTAACGTTCATATTCGGTCATGTTAGTCATAAATCTATTTGCATATCGATTTTATAATATACGGTTATGAAAGTACCTAGTGTTTAGGCTGCAATCATTTATAAAATAGACTGAGTAAATACACTTATATAATACCTATAAATCATTATTATACTCCTACTAATGCTTACATATTCTTTTGTGTTCCAGATTTATAGGTTAAAAATATACTTTTCAAAGAAATCAAAAGCTAAATAGCAACTGCCTAATTTTATTTGAAATCTATAAAATAAACAACAGTGTTAACTGCAAAAAATTAAACTCCATAAATTGATTCATATACGATACGAGTAATAGTTTATACTTATTCAAATTATAGAAGATTTATAACACTTATTATTATTCAAATAATATTCGTCATTATTGATACATTACCTACTATCCTAAGTTATTATAGTTTACTTCCCAACTTTCAAACGTGAAAGATATTTAAAGTTGTATTACACAATATCAAGGAAATATCTTATTTGGGTATCGGAAATCGTCGTATTCTTTGCTAAAGGCATAATATACGTCAGGATATCGTCACACAGCCTATCACATGTTCTCCCTTTGATTCCGTATGCAGGTTATCAAAATTCTGCGCGTGTCTGAGGGTTCGCATAGAGGGGCAGGAAGACTTGTTATGGAAAGACCGGCTGCCACCCAAGAAGATCTTCGGATACAGAGCAATAAATATTTAAAAGAGTCTCCCATACATCGATGTCTTAGGAATGGGACAATAATGCTAATTTTCGTACTTTTTTTCTTATTAAATACCAACTTTTTTAATAAGATAATTTGCGCGAAATATGCACAAATGATGTATTTGTGTATATTTCATTAAAAGCAAAAATTTTACGTAACGTAACATTTTATACACAATCCTCGATACTATGCAATTTTGTGCGGTAGGTACAACTGAAAAATTTTAATAATCATAATAAATTATTCATAATCAATTTTACCAGATATGACCTTACTGCTTAATCTGTTAATTAAACATGTTTTAATTAAATTAAAAAGCATTTACTGTCATAGATACATGAGTTATTTAATGAATATCATGTGCTAAAAATGTTGTACCTATATACTACGTTATGTATGAAAAAGATTAAGGCGATAGTTTTAGCGAAGAATATTTTTAACCCAACACTTATTTATCTAGAGCTACTTAAGTATTTAAAGTAACACCCAGGAAAACGTAATGAAATAAGTGGACGTTCCATTTATTTAGCTGAAGATAATAAAACAATTCAAGCGTTTCTATGAACTAGATAGGTATTTTAACTTGTCAGAATATTCCGTTTTGAAGGTATTACAAACCACGTTCAGAATCAGAATGCACTACAGTTTGACACCAATTTCCAATAGTCAATTTCGAATCATAGAAGGCGATCGTGTGTAACCATGATTTTGATGCACGACTAGCATTTGAGGGGACAATTTCCTCAGTCCAGACAGTGTCTGCCCGTCGCATTGTCGCAAACATACAAGTATGTTAGTTTAGTAAAGCAACATTGTGCTAGCCAATCACGTATCCAATATTTGCGAGGGATAAACGATAAACAGACAATACGTGTTTTGCTGTGTGATTTGTAATTTTATTATTCTTCCAAGAATACCAAAAGAAACATTCCAAAAATATACCTTATAGGTATGATAAAGATGGACTTTATTTGATTTGTACTAACTCTCACCGTGTCCATAGTAAAATTATCATAAAAAATGTGTTCAATTTTAATTTCATAATGACATCCGCTTTCATTATCTTCTGTATGCTATGTGTAAAAGCTCGAGTAGAAACTTCGAGAGCTATCAACATTGACAGCTTAATTTTATCAAACCCGACCAAAACAAAGGCCAACTTTCTAGCTCGGACTTCAATAAATTCATTTATCAAGATGGCGGAGATGGAAAGCTCTAGAACAACGGTAGACGAGTAAATCCACCTTTTCATTGTCTCTTGGGTTCCGACCGATCGCAACAAATTGATTTTTTAGAGAGTGTTAAAAGGCAACGAGTGAAAGGCTTAGTTTATCTTCTATCACGATTAATTTTTCGATAAACATTTTAAGCAATTTTTGTACTCACTATCGTGAATTGATTAGTTAACAACGAAAGAGCACTTATCTTCTTTTTGTTGGTCGTTCATTATGTAAATGATTTATGTAAGCGTACAAAATATTGGCTTTAACATTCAGATTACACATTTATCAGATATGACTTTTGAAAGCGGCTGTTGCTTTTTATTATTTTTTATTTTATTTTAAGCGTCTACGCTGAACTTATTTGATCATTAGAAGACGACTATAAGTATTCTAATAAGGAAACTCCCTGCTAATGCTAAGTCAAGTTATGTAACTCGGATTTTTAGACTATTACTTACTCGTCCACTGCTTTAGATACGAGAATTCTATAAGAATAAATTCTACTTTAGCCTCAGTTTTATTACTTCTTTGTATCTACGGCTGAACGAAAAGTTTCGTCGGCTAAGTTTATTCCCTACTTTGGGAATAACCCCCTGGGGTATATGTAGTCTCGCTCAGACGCACAAAGTCGAAATGCTACGCATGATTGATGCTAGAGGGAATTAAACTCTGTAAAACTTTGTGGTGAATGTAGTTATAAACATTGAGAGGAGTTGCAAATTGCATTTCGGATTAGATATGGTTTAGGCATTTTTGTCCTTAATTGGTCAGTACAAGAATGCTATCTCTACCGCTACCGCAAGCGATTGCTAGTAGGTACCTATCACTAGATAACATAAAAATAAACGCATTTATTACAAACGGATGAATAAATAAATAATCTCTCAATAAATAAATAAATTGATTAATTTAAGCTAACAATAAAGAGTAGAATACCAGGAACACAACACAGTCCCATGAATCCTTACTAGAGCTGATCTGACAAAGGGTCGTTAGCCAGTTGAAGGGTTTCTACGACCACATTGTCCAAATGAATCAAGTTAACAAGGGATTTAACTGTACAAATAACTAGGCACCTATAGCTTAATACAGAACAGACTAGCTACAACGACTAAGTTTTTTTAATTGTAAGTAGACACTTCAAAATGACTCTATGATAATACCTATAATTTACCTATGAATTGGTGTCAAAACTTGGAAAAAGATAGATATTATATAACTTCATATCATATGCGTTGTGTATTATAAGTAAAGTGTATTATTATCACGTCACATGAAAAAGTTTCTAAGTGTATCGAAAAAGACCTGGATATACTTCTCGGGCGAGAACCTGATCCGAATAATAATAATGGTGAAAGATTCGAGCACTTCCCGAGTAGATTAAGAAGTTTCGGAAGAGTAGAGAAGGTTTACCTTACGCAACTCTGTAATGATCAAAATGCGCATAAATCTCAACTTTTCCCGAAGAACTTCCCCAGAAAATGTCGCTTTCAATTTCATCAAGCCGTTTGTTTATCTATTTTTGTTTGATCGGGAAGTTTGGTGTAGTTTTATAGGCAAGAACATCAATCCAAATAAATTTATGGAATTATAAAATCAACTCAGAAAAGGAAATCATCTCGTTTAAACTTTTGCTGTACCATTTTGTGCTACATTGTACCTACATTTATTTTATATTGACTTGATAAGCAAATTGTTTAACAATAGATCCTTTTTTGTTCATAGGTACCTACTTATTACGAATAAACCAATCCTTGGGTTTCCGGAACGGCCCTTCAACAATCTTTCACAACGCAACAGCTGAAGTTGAAATATAAAACAACCGCAAAGAATAATTTAAAGCACTCAAAACTCATTGCGAGGCACGTAATAAAAACGACGAGCGCTTACACCATAAAACATTCTGAAAGTTGCCCGTGAAGAAAGAATTAAGAGTCTTTGTTATATGCAGCCAAAACAGCGCCTTGTTTGACCACTTGTTACAATAACAAACATTTGACTAACCGCAGATTAAAATCTGTTTAAGCTTGAGCACTTTGGGCAGTGGTCACGTAGCTCTTTAAGTTGCTGCAGATTTGAAATAGTACAATAATTAATAAAGTAGGTATTTAAACAGATGAGTATCTTTTTGGTTTTTCAAAGATAAAGGTGATTTTCTTTATGTCTAAACTGAAAAATGTAATAATGATATTTTCCTTACCCACTAACAAGTGAGTTTGTATGACGAATTTAGTAGTACATACCTATGTATGTGATATTTTATGTTGTAACGTTGAAACTGTGGCCAATGTTATGTTCTATGCATGTAACGAAATACATGTTACGCACTTACCCAACAGTAGGTTCATTATGTATCTACATTTAGCTTAGTAATTATGATCTTGTGCTTACCTTAATACGATCCAGATTCCAGGAAATATTTTATTCATTAGCACAATTAAATACGAGACATAAAGTATCTGTGACATAAAGATTCTTCACAATTAAACGCGACACTACGATTGTAGAGATTTGGTTTGAAAGTACAAATAAAAGCCTCAATAAATAAAGAAAACAATCAAGGGTCACATTCGAATACCAAAAACGTGCCCAATCGAAGTATTGTTATTAGGACCTCAACGTGCTAAACTCCGTGTATTTCAGATTATCGACGCTGTGTAAATGTTCCAAGAACTTACCTGTTGATTTATAAGCGCAATTCGTTTCGTGATATTGCGACCGACTCGTATTAGCCCAAGCTCATATTTCACCTTCCCTCGCTATTGCTCGACGAAACAAAACTGGTAATAAACTAACCAGGTATTGCACAAATATGGCACACAGAAATTATTTTTTAAATGTATTAACATTGTCCAGTGTTTATACAAGTATACCAACAATTATTCTTATCGAAGACTATCTATGCAAAGAACGACTATGGGACTGATTGAGTGGTAGTAGCAACTGTAGCAGTAGGCAAACTGCATCAAAATGATTTTCTACTACTGTTTGATAAATAAATAAATGAGCTAGGTAATTAGGTAAAGTTCGCTTTCCGCTTGAAATTATAAACAGAAAATTTGACTTCCCAACCACCAGAAACTCAATTTAGCGAAGGTGGCATATCGTCAAAGCAAATCCCAATCTAGGGGTGCAAGACCAGTCATCAGTTTGCGTAAAGGGAGCCAATTAGGAACAGTTCCTTTATCCTCTATTCATGGCACGTTCGAGCCGAATCCATACCAAAACTAAACAAGGTTTCAATGGATAGAAACGTCTATGATTTGCAGACATGCTGACAGCTACGAGACGCTTTGTCGGGGGTACTCTAATTCTCTCACAATGAACGTTTGAAAGTGTCGATAATATTTACAAACGATCCGTCAACTGACGCATTCCATTCACACTGAAACCGACGGTGTTTATTCTAGCAAAACTGGAACAGGTGGCAGTTGGTCCATTCGATATTTTTATGTGAGAATACTACGCTCAAATTGTTGAAACATTTGTAACTCAACTCCCAAAAGGCACGGGGCTTACGGCAAGCTAAAATACATATATCAAAAATCATTTACGTCTACCGGTTAACCATTCGACGCTCTCGTAAATATCACCGATTCACGGCTCGAGCTCAATTTACGCGTTTTATGGCAATTTGGCACAACCGTTGATTTTCTCGTTTAGGTACGCTATATTTTGTCGTCGACATCTGCTAAAAGTATATTGGATATTTCTTCATTTACAAGCAAGGAAAAAATAAAATCATTTATCTTTTAAAAAGAAAAATACAATTGTAATTTGCACAAACAAACAGGAAAAGGAAGGAGTCGCAAGTCTGCAGACAGTCACAATCAAAACCGTTAAACCATATAAATAAATGCCTAAGGCAGGTATTCGCCAAAACATTATAAGAAGATATTTAAAGGTATTTAAACCCAAGACAAGAATAGAACACATAGCACATTATGTTCTAGCATCTCTAAAACAGAGGTTTGAAGCAAACTGTAACATAAATCGTATCTGATGTACAACGGACGACCACACCATGTCACATGTCACGTTACCGCTGTCACGTCTCCGCTAGGATTTAGGATTTTAGTTTTACTAAAATTGCAAAGTTAATAAACAATGTATGTAGATCCAAATAATAAATGCAGGTATTGTAGGTACCAGGAATGTAGAGCTATAGTAGAATTTAGATGGAATTTTGTTAAAGGTTAAGTTGAGTAGCTGCTGAAAAAATCACACAGCCATGAAATTAATTAGTAATAAATTAAAAATCACCTACCTAATGTTGATGTTCTACTTAATTAATTAGAGTGTAAATGGAATTCTATTACCATTCCAAATACAACATTACAATAATATCCACAAGCTAGAGAATAGGTAAATACTGGAACAAACCAAAGTAGATGGTTTTGGCAATAATAACCGTGTCACAAAATTATAAAAGTTGTATCTGTTGTCCGTTAATAAAACCGCCACAAATTGCGATCGTCGACAGTTCGACAGTGCGTGTGATACGTCGATAACTAACACGTGTGCCGGACGCATTTGCCCCAAAAATCGGTGCCATATGGCGAAGCCGCTTATGATTCGCCAAAAAAACCGTTACCTGAACCGACAAGTGTGACGTTTAAGAGTTTTTTGCATAAAAAATGGCGCGTGCATTTTTGAGCTTTGCCATAGCCAAAACAAAAAGTGAATTGCTTCAAAAACTTTGACGCGTTGACATTTTAATTATTCGTAAGTTCTATTCATCGGCAATAACAAGTATTGTACTAAAATAGATGTTTTACAGTGTTCCTAGTTTTGAATTCTATACAGGTACCTATAGGTATAGCTATACTTAGATAGATTAAAAAAAGAGATTGGTATTGAAAATAGATGCTTCTACAATACTTCCAAGAGCAAAGTATGAAGGTTCAAACGGTAGGCATGGAATAAATACAATGTACAGATGTACTAGACCATTTCGGGTTTAAAAAAGATAGACAGAAGCTACAGATAAATAAAAAAAAAAGATATGTTTTCCATATCGATAGGTGGAAAAAATGTGGGTTTTAGCAGTAAACTTTTTTATTGATGCAAGCGAAAATACAACTGCTATAGGTGACAGTTGTTCGGAATTTGCTTACGTTTTCTCTTTACACCATCACATAGAAAACAAGAGGTTGTTTTTTGACACATCGAAATTTATCTTCAGAACTATATTGCTCTCTAATACCATAACGCGTTACAGGGTTGACCTAATTTGGTCATGATGTCCTACCTACTATTATTATCATTACGACTATTATTATCTCTATAGTTTTAATGTTATATACGAGTGCAAGATGTGACGTATTGACAACAGAACAGATATTTTTCCCGTACGTTTTGTAATTGCCATTAGTTGGTTTAAATAAAACGAAACATTGTCAAGCACAACGTACATAATAACTCGCTCTCGACACCAAGCGCCGCAGTGCATGGAAATTTAGTTCCCCATTAACGGTACAAAGTGGCGGTCATAAATTGCAAATAAGCGGAACATATCGTGAAATGGACGTGGAGTTACATAAACATCGGCTTGATGACAGATGACTGTCGCTGGGTGGTCCCTGACGATGGCGCCGCTGTTACCTCGCAAGGAATATTGCATCTG
>DWBH01000722.1:0-11244 GCA_018230765.1 Ernsta delagoae
CTGTGCATTGCGAAGCGGGGTCCCGTCGACATCCATACACAATTCTTGCCCAAAGGTCCTATATCCTATATACATATAATAACCACAAATATTTGAGCAGATTTACCACTAAAAACTACTTATAAAATAACTTAAATACCAAGGTTATAATACAAATGGAGTTATAATAAGTTAAGTAACAAAATTGAAATGGTTAGCGCGAGGAAATTGGACGGACACGCATAATGTTCCCGAAGATATTAAAATTAAACTACGTTGTAAAATTTCCCTTTTCATTGTATCTAGCGAGACCGTATTTCGGTGTTTCATTTCACGAGCAAATTTATGTTCCCGATAAAATTATTTATATTGAGAGCCATTTTAGAAATGGAAATATACATTTCGAGACGAAACAGCTGTTGAGGTATTGAGAAGTTTGGTAAAATAAAATCCAAATTTTACGCACATATATATTTTTTTCTATTGTTAAAAAACATACAGGCCACCTGATTTTAAGTCACTGTAACATATAAGGTCAATCACGACCTTTATAATCATTATTATACTATAAATTAATTTATTATAACATTAAAAAAGGCATGTCCTCCCTTCTGAATTGTGGGAACTTTAATTCTCTCCCCAACAGCAATCCAAGCGCAAGTTATTTGAAGTTTTTTTTCGTTTCTGTTTCAAAAACAACATAATTGCGCCGTTGAGGCAAAAAGCCCTAATTTTTCCCTCGGATTTCCATTTAAACGACAACGAGGTAAAAAGTTAAATTTACGACAGTCACGTACATTTTATCATATTTCTTAATTAAGCTTGTTTTGAATTTTTTCATGAAATTGGTGTTCCAATCCGAAAAAAACCGGTCTTTGTCATGAAAATGTTCAATTTGAAAGCAACACTTCGATCAATTTGCTTTTTTTTTGCACAAAATTAACAAAAAAAAAAACGGAACCTAAACTGAACAAGTTATACCTATAAACGTCGTGTAGAGCTATAACAACACGTAGGTACGTACCTAATATTTATATACCACTTATGACCTATAATCATCATTTAAAAAAAATGCATCAATCAATAAAACTAGACGTCGATTGAATCAAAATCACGTTGGAGCTAGTGCGAAGTAGAGAGAACTAACAAGGCATCATGACCTAAAGGCTGTATTGTTACAAATGTTGCAATAACTCTCGTAGGAGTGATGAATTGTGACTCATTACGGGTATAGGTAGGATTCGCAATGTGTTATTAGTTGGCTGTATCGAGTTTGCCGCACTGGACCATTACGAGTATTAAGAGTAGAAAACTGGCGACGACAGTAATTTAACCTAAGTAATTTTGGACTTGGCATAATGATAACGATATTATAATTTATTTTCAGTTTAATAGTGATAAAGAAAATATCATATTAATTTTTTGATCAATTATTTTCGCGGGCGATAAGAAAACGAGCAATCAAGTTTAGTGAGAAATTGCAAGTGCAATGTTTCGTCAGACATAAATAGTAGGTAAGCAGTTAGTAGGTAACTAGCTATTTGAAAAACTCTCTCGAGTAGTCATTGTTTTAAATGTCAAATGTAATTGAGTGGGCAGATGTTTATAACGTACGTAGAATTGTTTTTAAATGTACCTAACAGCGTTTAGGGCGTTATGTAATATTGAGTAGTAGGGCATTTGGTGGTGTTGAAGAGGTTTATGGTAAATAATGTCGTTATAAAAAGCTTTAAGGAGTGCTAAAAGTTTCTTTCTGCTATCAAAGATATCAAAACATTTAATTAACTTTACATAATATTTCTATAGATACATACCAAACAGTAGCTTCAAGCTTAGTTTCCTGAATCCTGATCAATGCAGTTTTATTTAACTCATGTAAACATCCTTTTTAGTTCCAAAAAAGCGAAAACCGACACAGTATATGTAGTTATGTAAGAGTACCTACTTTCATCTTATATTCACAACGCGTACGCAGCCTTTACACGACAATTCCGTCTTACAAATAACAAAATTATTACTCTCGCAATATTGCCTGACAGCGGAATGTTTCAGTAATAAAACGTTTTTCTCTTATGTCTTTCTTGAGTAATTTATATTACATGATTTACAGACAGAGAGCACCTTAATGTACGATATGTACCATTACCTATACGTATTGTGAAGTCACTTTTGTGACTGCGCACATTCTGAACACACTTTATAATAATTATGTATTTTAAATATAATATACAAATAAATATAACTTAAAAAAATATATGATAACTTCGGTTACGTTAGGCTACTTATTTTATTACCTATCTAGAATAGGATTTTTTGCTGCGGATTTAGTTGTCTTGTAAATAAAGTAAGGTTTTATGAATCATTATTAGTCTAGTAAGTAAACAGCTGGATTTGACGAAACTATATGAGTTCTTAGGTGTGTGTGTGACGTACCCTAAAAGCCATAAGATATTATGTTCAATGCACACGCAGTCAAACATAAACTCGTATCTTCACCTTTTGAAATTTGCTAAAAATATTTTTCCACCTTAAGAAAACATTCAAATAAAATAAATAAACAAGCGACACCCATAACTGGTAACAAAAGAAAAAGAAATATAAAAATAACATTCGTTATTTAAGAACGAAAGTCACAGTTCGAATATTCGAATATGGAATGCGGTATACACAAGTTAGAGAAATCGGTACGGAGCGCGTCCGTTTGTCCGCCTAAAGCCGTTTCGTTGACCGTTTGACCTTGACATTAAAGGCAGGTGCACAAAGATCCGCCTGTCAGTGAATTCGATTACCAATGGTATTTTCACTTTCTTGATCGATATTTAAACTGCCCTTTTATGAAGAATACTTAAGTTATCAAAGGTCCCCGTCAAATGACTTTATTAGGAAAGGGGAGAAATTACGCAATATAAAGGCCAACGCAAAAAGGGTCGGAATACCAGCAAAAGTATGAATTAAATTTCTAGAACGGCCTTATTATTAGGCAATATGTAAATGTAAATAATTATAACAGAGCCAATGTAAATTGTTGACGTTCTTTATTAATTTTGTGAACCTTTTGTACTTATAACATAAATCGTGAATAAAAAAATAGAGATGTACCTAATGGAGTATTTCAATTCGAATAAGTATTTTTATTAATTTGGAATAATAATTTAACTTACTATTTTGCTCCCGCCTGGTTTCAGCAAAGTAGGTACAATACAATGTAACATTTTATTTCCTCGAATAAAAGTTCGTTCTTTAAAGCTTCATTATTGGATTTAAAATTGAAAAAAAAAACACCTATTTTTCAGTGTTTTTTTACAAATTTGTAACAAAAAATAGCGCCGTTCGAAATTTAAAAGCTGATTAGGTAAAATGCATTTCGTTTCCCTAAGTGCGAGTTTATCGTTAACACAGCCATAAGGCCAACAGTCCCTTTCACTTCTCTAACATGGCAATAAAGTAGGTACCTACGTTAGAAATCGACAATAAAGTACGTATATTTTGTATTCAAAAACATGTTTTATATATAACTTCTACGTTGTTGGTCTTTGTAAGAAATTTATCGGGTGTAACATAATAAAACTAATACATACATACCTAGTTATTATTTTCCTAACTGCTAGTTAACAAAAAAGAACTTTGTAACTATAGGTAATACGCATTTGGAGAATGAATTAAGATGACAAAAAATATATAAATTTGATGCAAAAAACGTAAAACTAGTAAATTATGGTAATTTTGGAATAACGACCTTGAATGGAATATAAGAACAATCAGAGTTATACCTAACATAATTTACTTTGTAGGATGTGAACACGATACTTTGTTATTATAAAATCAAGTAGGTATTTAGGTATGTATCAAAATTCCTTACAAAAACTTTTAGTGTAATTTGAATTTCAATTGCCTGTTATGATTTAATGATTACCATATCCATTTTCTTAAATGAAATAAAATAGTAGCATACCGGCGTATGTATTTATAAGTACCTAATTGATGACATTGACTTCATATATAAATAAGTTCTTATTCTCACTCGTTTTCATAGTTTTTTCTGGTATCAATTAAAAAAGTTGACCTATCTAGGCGGTTAAAAGCTCTCGAACGGTTTGTTATAATGAATAACGCATACAAATGCTTTTTTCATCTTTCTTCTTTAAGTAGCATTGAAAAGTTACTATGAAAAATTAACCACGCTATGCTGTACATACTTATACAACAGCAACAACGCAAAGTATAAATTATACCGAGTTATAGTTTACAAAACTAAGAGTTAAGTGGATATGCTCGCAGCTAATTAAATCACAACAAAGCTTAACCCTTACCTTATATATTCCGTCCACGAGTTTCGTAAGTTCCTCCGTCTCCATGGCGAATTGTTTTCAGGTACCGCGAATGAATTTACACGTGATCCGTCATTGAGGATTCATACACACAAACAATGTTCGACTCTAACACCATTAACACACAATTCACATTTCAATGCACCGTATTCAGTTGATGTTTTTTTCGTTCGACAAACAAATCACTTGTGAGACACCGTTGACATCTGAAACAAAAAAAAATTAAATGAACACTCACAGTAACTGTTAATAAAAAAAACTTTTAACCCTCAAAACTTTTACCGCTGCAAAAAGTTTTCGAAGTCAACACAAACACTAGAAGCTCGCAAACGTTCCAAATTTTTATAAATCACTTAAAACTTTTGTCTCGATCAGTATCCAATTTTTGCCGAAATATTGGTAATCCATTTGATATGCCTAAAAAAGAACCTAGTGTATAAGTTATAACGTAAATATTTCGCACCTATGTATGTTGGGAAAACCGCCGTGTCAACACGTGCGCTCAGTCCGAGGCGAGCGGCCCAAGTAGAGCCTTTGGCTTTACACTGTAGAGTCTACAGTGCAGGCTGTACTCGGGACACGCTGTCACTGAGTTAAGCGTTTAGAAATATCTAGCGCGAGAGCTTAAGGCAAGATTTTTCATCAACAAAGTTGTATTTAATAAGTTATTGATATTATCGGTTTTTTGGCATTTCAATTCATGTAGAGTGCGAAAGGGTGGAAAACCAGCACGGCACTTATTTCTTTTAAGTTCAGAAGATCTTATAAGTAATATAGTAGGTAGGTACGTGATTTTGAACATTATTTTGTTAATAAAACAAGGAATAATGCATTATACCGTCGTAGAGAGTTAAAAAATTAATGAGTAAGTCTTATTAAGTATAGCAATTCAAATATAATTTTTGGATTAAAATAAATAATCAACATCTAGTCTCAGAACTACTCAGCCAATCTAAGCCGAAACATAATAATTTTATATTAAAAAAATGTCATTATGAATGGTTTGTAGATACTAAGCTCTCGATCTATTATTTAATACTGTAGACCCGTTGATGTCTAAACTTCGAGCACTGTTTACCACTTAATTGTTTAGTTAAGATGGAATTCGGCCACTCGTTTTGCAACGGCAACGGTTCAACGACCCATTTGACAAAATCGCCTACCAGTTAAGGAATGCGAATATATTTTAATAAGTTAACGGTTAATAATACTATCGGAGGTTAAACCGCAATCATAACAGGTGTTGCCTATCCAGTTTACAAGGATCTTAATTATAAACACGAGAGGATTATAATTTAACTTTAACGGTGTTTCATATTGAGTTGATTATAGAGTTATAGTTAGTTGATATTCAAAATAAGAATGAGACAGACTTACTTTTTAAATTTTGTTTTATTAGTTGCCGTGATTAAAAATGCAATAAGGGGTAATAATAATTAAAATTTTATATTCGTGAGTTGCATTGGAAGTCGTGACATAAAATATTATGAAGCTCGTTACGAAATTCGTCAATGCCACGGGACCAATTGGCTTTAACAACTTATGAGAGCGATCTTGTCTCACTGTGTACAGGTGAACGAACGACCATGATCAATTTTCGCGACTGAAAAATAAACAAATATACAAAATAAGCAAAATGTGAATGAAATAAATTGATTTATTGATTCGTTGTCACTACTCACTGTTACTTTTTATGCCCCTCGTCACTGGATTACTTTTTCTTTTTACGAATTTCATTTTAAAGATATCATAATGAGAAACGGAATGAAATTTATTAGTAGTGCGTTTGTTTTTTTTTCATATCAATAGCATAATGAAACAGGTTCCTTATATGCCGTTTTGAATAGCAAGTGTTTCTCGCTTACTTTGCGAATGCAACAACAATAGACTAACAGTATTGACTTTCATTTCTGACCGCCTACTAAGATTTCAAGATAGGTGTCCACTAAACGTAGGAAGAAAAATAGTTGAAGGATAAGTAGTGAATGTCATTATGAGATATAACTAGTACGTAAACTCGATAGTCATATACATAATATGTACTATGTCGTCAATGTTTTATTATTTTGTATTTTTAAGTTAGTATTTAATATTACTGCAATAGGAGGTTTTCGAGTAATTTCGAGTAATTTTCCTGTCTACTGAAATTAAAATTTGGCATAAAGTATTTGACACAATAACGTATCAACATAAAAATTTGTTGTTTAAAATCTCCTATCATCAATACCGCTAGATAAATACAGCATTAGGAGCTGAGACAATTACGACAGAAAAATAAAATACAGCAATATTACAGAAATCATCATACATTTTTTGTTAAGTCAAAATTTATTTCATTTTTCGTTGCACAAGGAAGTAGCAATGCTTAAAACCTCGACTTTTTGGACGATCACGACTGCAGGTCAATTGGGGCATGACTTTAGGAGGAAGTTGTGTAAATTAGAAACATTAGTGTTGTTATCTAAGTAGAAAATTATGTAATTAGATCATCTGCAATTTATTTTTTAAACTTGTGTGTAACGATTAATGTTTTCAAGAATTTTTATATTATAATACAAAAAGAACTTAGAATTAGCAATTAAGTAATAATTAAATTACGGGATACAATATACCGTCTGAATACATAGGTACTTAACCTTCTAAATTAAGTTGACATACATACCAATATTATAAAAAAAAAACATTATTTTTAGCAGTAACTATCGGAGGCACAAAGAAAATTTGTAATTGTTTATTTTGAAAATTGTAACGGAGAAAATGTAGTATAAGCAGTTTTATATGTACACCATACTGCAGCTATTTTCAGTTTCAGAGTGAAGATGTAATTTAGGTATCTGTTCGAGTAACTGCCGTCGAAACGCCTGAGCAAATTAGCGATGTTGGTGTAAATTTGCATAATTACGCAAGAGATACATGCTTTGGCTTGATGTTAATCATATGCATAGCCCGTCGCCGTCGTAATAGCGACAATAAAATCCATTTAGCGTTGGATAAGAACGTTAAGACAGCTATATTAACAACTTTGGTACACATTTTGCATTTAGACAGAATCGTAAATTATTCAATCCAATATTTATGGGACTGTGTTCGTAACACGACATTTTATAACAATTTCATCAGTCGATTACAGAAGCTTAGCTAACACCGCGTTAATCTTATTCAGTTTTGTATTAATGTGGCAGATGTAAGCGACATTGAGAGGCAGGAATTTATTCTGTCATAGCAGCGAAGGGGCGACACACACTCGTTGTCGGTGAAAAAATAGCTCCGGAACCATTTCGAAGTTTTTTCGCGGAGAAAAATATAAAACGCTATTTGTGAGCGGATCCGTAACTTCATTTTGAACAAGAGATTTGCCCCCCCCCCCCCCCCCCCCCTTGCATATGCACCCGAACAGCACACTGAGCCGGGTTGTCTTTTCTTCCCCATGTCCCCGAGGCGCAAGGAAACAAGTGTGCGACGGCTGTTTATTTCACTTGCAACTTGTTTAGTGCGGATTGAACTAGTTGGTAAGTACCAAACTATTCGTTTTGTAATACGAATAGATTGAGCGCATCCGAAAAAGTGTGACACCGTTACAAAATTGTTTTCTATCAACAGATTCCAAAATTCAAAGGCATGACAATTCGACAATCACTGTACTGACGACGTCAATGACACCGATGAAGCTTAGGTATTATTATGGATGAGGTATCCTCCGTGGTACTGCAAGTGCAAATACGTTCAGAGCGATTCAATGTTGCAGAACATCCTTATATCTACTAAGGTACATTCAATCCGTAAGCACCCTCTTGTAGGTAATTAAATACTTACGCACCGTGTGAACCAAGCATTACTCATACGAAGAGGAAAATTTCTACACAATTTCTCAGGGGATCGGTAAATTTACTGTGAATTTAAGAGAGATTTATGCAGCAGTGAAAATGCATCTGCGTAGTACATGAGTGGTGTAATTTTCTTTCTTTCTTCTTTACACCAAGCGTAAAGGAACAGATGTACAGATGTACATATGGTATTTATGTGTTTATACCAGTGGTTTGACAATAATCTCTTCCTCAATAAGTACTTACATTAGTCTATCAGAGAAAACACTGGCATGAATGACTATTAAGGAGTTAATCAAGGATCCTTAAGAGTAGTGACTTTTAAACAACCTTCCTTAGGTAACACTTACATTGCTGATGGCAAAGGTTATACCTACACATATGTATATTCTTGCTACGTTGACTAAGTGCGTGTTCACGGACTTATAATTTGCTTATGGAGAATTATAACTGACACTTTGTTATGGAGACCTATAACTGAGTCGATAAAACATACATAGTTGTTTAAAACATAAATTTTCAAACGCCATTGTGTCAAACAGTCATTCTCTTGAAGAACAAGGCAAACTGTTAATCACTGGGCTATCACCTCGCCACCAATAATTATTCATGTCATCTATCTATATTATCTATAACTCCTGATACATCTCACTCGGATGAACAGGATGATGAATGATTGAAATGAAGTCACGTCACATGGCTGACAGATTATGCGAGTACACTATGGGAAATTTCCCACGTGTGCCGGATTTCATTAGCGTAAGTCCGTTCATGGATTTGCTTTGATGTTAGGCAAATTTTTATGTTGTTAATGGCAGTAAAGTTACTTATAATATTGTTTTCGTCGGCTTTCACAGCGCGCCTCAGTACAATGGCAGTAGTACCACTATAATCATATACCATAATATAGAGCTTTTTAAATATAAAGATATAATAATCTTTTCGTGATTTTCCAACAAAACAGTTAAAGGTAAATGGTAACCGACATAATCCAAGCGCAGCAAAATCGCATTGAACGTCACCATGCTTCCGATATCTTCAATACAAATCGGATTTACCTAAGACTCGCTGAGACAAGAATATGAATATGAATATTCAACCGCAAGTGCAGCCGCATATATTATACGAGATAACAAGGTTCGTCAGAGAATCGCGCCACCGAAGTACAGTCAGCAGGGATAACATAAAAATGAACAACGAAGTATAATGCAAGAGAAGCTACAAGCCATTAGGTATATATGTAGATATCTAAATGACTCATAACGGTAATATATGTAGGTTCTTTTTATATAGGTTCTCTAATATAATGCAACTTTATATCATGATATTAGTAAAACGCATTTTAAATAAACAATGACTAATATATTAATGCCTGTTTATTACAAACAAATATATGTATATTACTCGTACTTGGTAACGGTATAGCGCTAACTAGATTCTGTGACCTGCTTCTATGATATGCTTTAAAATATAACATTACATCATATCGTGGCAAAGCAAGAATAACTGAATTTATGACGCTGACTGTACTCTTTGTGCTAACTTACACTCCCAGTAAAATGTAAGATTTTTCGTTCCAAGACTTGGCACAGCATGTTGCTGTAATGTATTATTTTAAAAAGAAATATTACCGATCCGACGAACAAGCCATTTTATGTCCACGTTCAAAATTATATTTGAAAAGCGTCTTGGCTTCGTATATAATTATGTCCTACTTATGAATGTTTTCTTAGGAGATATTATTAAAAATTTAATTCACCGTAACATGTGTTATCTGTTTCTGAATTATTTTCAGTTCCTTATTTGAGCTGAGACGGATGGATAGGATTTACTAAAGCTCCTTACTTAACAATTTCTTTGTTTATGAACTGCAACATGTTTCTTTTAACAAAATATTATAATGATATTATTTTATATTAACCAAATAATGAATACGATGTCAATAAAATTACCTACTAAATATCAATTCACTTATTAGTATTATTTGTATATCCCTCAGTGAACTATAACACTTATTATTTATAGTTCACTTTAAGCTATAAAAAATAAAACTTTCTCCAAAAGAAGATTTTAAAAAACGAATATAAATCCCGTCTGCATAAGCCAACAAATGTTTTAATTACATATGCACATCTGATTGGACACGGACGGTAATCACTTTTATTTTACGGCAATTTTAAAGGCAATACGATTATGCGAACGCAATTTCGATTCATAAAACGGAAACAGATTTGAGGATATAGTGACTGCAGTCTATAAAAATAACAAACGATATTAAAACAACTGCAATAGGATAGGATATATCTACAGGTACCGGTATAAATTGCTTAAACGAGTCGCATCCATTGGGGAGGAAGTGTTCAATAGATTTTATCATTCAGACTAGAGTAATATAATACCTATATTTCTTCTTTAAAACGTAACGAAATCCATTTAGAAAATGAAAAAAAAAAACAAGGATGAATAGTGTCCGATTCTGCAATCATGGCTTTTATTCTAATTTTAATAAAAAAAAACTAACAGCGCAGCGAAACCAGAAAAGTTTGCCTTTTATATTTCAGAGTGTCATTTTCCTCTACACTTTAGTTGATAAAAACAAGTTTGCTTGCTAGTAAAGCAATCAGACATAAACACACACATGTTTTAAAAGTGTGATAAAATCAATAGAGGAAGAAAACATACATTCCTTCGACGAATGGTGGAGTTCAAGGGAGAAGACTCGTTAACATGATTTCTCCATCCAAATTGAATATCAGAAGGTTGGCATCCAATCAATATAAAAGCCACTAACTGGCTCGCCGGACCACACGGAGCTCTGTGATTTCAGTACACACAGGGGTCATCCGGTTGGTCATAATCCCGTCACCCGTCGCTGACGCGTCATTACCCTCTACTGATTGTTCACGGAATGTTTGCTGTGCAATATTTTGTTATACAAATATCGAAAGCACAATGATTTTTAGGGTTTTGTAGAATTCTTTTGTCGTCTCCTCATCAGATACTTGATCATATTTCACAGTCCCTTGATGCTGTGAAAAAATCACACTTCTTAGTTAACGTAAACAAAGGATACGATAATTAACCTGAGTCTTATGAGCGACCCCAACTCGCTC
>DWBH01000723.1:0-11244 GCA_018230765.1 Ernsta delagoae
TAATTGTCGATTACAAAGCAACAAAACGTATTAATTAGTAGGTTACCTACAACGCGGTACAGAGTGGACTGAGATTCAACAAGACTACCTACTTTAATAATACAAAACATAAATCTCATCAAAATTCACAAATTAAGCATTTCATAAAATTTGGATCACGCAGCACTTACAATTATGAATGCAACAACGACGAAAAACAAAAGAATTGAGTATTCACGATTTCTTTATGTATTTTCATTAAGTTTATTGTACCTACTAGCTAGATCTAAAAAAGGGGTCCAATAAAGCCGCATAGATATATTAGATTAGGCCACATACTTATATATACGAACATTACATCATTGCATTAGCAAAAAATGTCCTCAAATAATTGAAGCGAATTCAGCCGTGTAAACGCATCTGCTCCGAACTTTATTACGTCGCGTAATGAATAAGCTGCCAATTGCGCAATTGAATCACTAAAGGGCCCAATTACCCCGAAATATTATGTTGTGGCTGAGCAACCCCAAAGCTTTCTCGTCATATAAAAAGTCAATATAATATTAGGTATATTATGTTAGTATTTAAGTAGGTACTACTTGAAGTAGCTCTATATGAAGTAAGGTTCCGTTGGATTTGAATTTTGAAAATAGGAGGATAGGATAATTTCACATCTAATCCCTAATGTAGTGAAAAAGGTAGAGAAATTCACAAACACACACCCAGACTGAGATCGGCACTCAGACTAACTACGACTAGCTAACAGGCTAACTTATTACAACACTCGTTTTAATAAAGGTTTAAATCCACAAATATTAATTTTGTAAGTGAAATAAATGATGCCAGCACCTATGTTAAGTTATAACTTACTATCAGAAGGCAAACTCGTTCTAATTATGATTTAACTTGACTTCACTTTGAACAAGGCCAAAATAAAAAGTTATTACCTACCCCACTTTAAAACTATTTGCTATCGTGATTTCTGCGGAATAATGAGCCTAATTTGAATATCTATTAACTTGAAACGGAATTGTTTTGACTTTGTATCGGGTTGCATGTTAATATTAAAACTGCCGAAAGAATGTCGAGAAGTTGGCAATGTTGACACAAACTGAAATTTGCTAAAACGATAGGTACTTTACGTAAGGCAAGTAACGACAGTTTCCATGTGCAATATTATTATTATGGAATACATTTTTGAAATATATCGTCTCGCATTAAACGTTTACATAAAAATTAGGTTAAGGCCAAGTACAATTTCAATATAGTCTTTTAGAAATACCTAACGACGGACAGTTAAATCTACCTTCCTGCTAATAATTCTCTTACAACTATAACATATTCCTTGAGAAGCTAAATATAACTACAACAAAGTTTCTTTGAAGTAGGTCATCAAAGGTCGATGCATGACAGAGGTCATGGAATAAGATTACGAAGAAACTTGATATAAACTAATACTTTATTTCTGTCTTTATCAGAACAGTTAAGCGAGTGGTAAATATTTGCGGACTTGGCTCTCATCCACATTATTTTGTTGATGTAATTGCTTCTCTTAATCACATTAAAATGTACATTATTCTACTCGTTTTTTCAATTACTTTATTCAACCCAGTCCTTCAATTTCAAGTAATGAATAAACTAGCCGATAGCGATTCCAGGGAGGCTACGGTAACGTTGTTTACAGTTTTCGGAGAGTCGGACATAATTAAACGGTATAAAAATTCGTAAATAAACGCAGAATTTGCCAGAATTATTCTAATAATGAAAAGATTCAATATTAGGTACTGTGTTTATTATTTGAGTATAATTACAGGGACTAAATAATTGCTTAGCTAAAAGATGTTTCATGAGAAATTAACTGTATTATAACAGGAAAGAATTCTTGCCTGAACCTGAAGGTATGGAAACAAGGCACTTCGAGTGTTATTGATTTACAGACACCATAATGGCTTATGATGTAACGACGAATTTAAGAAGATAATTTCAATGAGTTCATCATCATTGACATTATACATTTACAGGAATTGATATAGTTCATTTATTTCTTAATTATGTACTTACCTAATGTCTCTTGCTACATTTAGTTTAAGTTGAAAATTTAGTTTTGAAAGGAAACATTGCAATTTTACGTTTCAACCCCTTTGCTCGTTTCCAATAAAATTTGCCGGCTGGTCGCTTGTACACTTCCCTCGGTCATAATTTACTTGACCACTGTTGTGTCTGTTTATTTTACATTTAATTAAAAGTCCACTTTTAATGTTTTTTTCCTGTCAGCTTTTACACTCCACACGTCCATTTGCCTATTTATTGTGTTTGCAGTTTTTGAATTTCCACTTACTACGGAATACGGCCCGATGGGAACTGATACTGCACGTTCCATTATTTAAATTTTGGAACGATCTCACCAATTTTAAATTTGTTTTGACAAATTGAAATATTTTTTTCTATTTTGCACACCGCTTTTGTGACGTAATCTTTTTTTAAGGTTACTATTATTTTGTCGTCAAGTTCGGCTTTTATTTCATAGCCAGGGTCATTTAATTAATAAAATTAATAAAAATTCTATAGTGTCATTTAATTAATAAAATGTTTAAAGTAAATTGATACGATTATTGCAAGGCAATTTTAATGTTAATTTTACTATCATCAAGTTTTTAAGTATCAGTGGACATCCATGGAAAACGATCTGTACTTACCTAATAATAGAAATTCTTTAACGAAGTAGCGTTACATACTTTACATATACCTACCTATTATAAGCTTACGTTTATTCTTTGACCAAGATCAATAATAATTGAAACCGAAAAGAAACGAAATCATTAATGGTTGAAACACAAAAAACCCATTTGTTTATCTGCAAACCGAAATCAAACTTCAAAATTCAACCCTTACAAACAACGGGTATCGCCAAGCGAATCTAGACTTGCTGTGCGCCTTCAAAAGTTCCTTTCATGAAGTTAATGGCTTTTGAGGTAAAAGCGGTTTAAATCAACCTGATAACGAGTCGCAATATTTTGTCATTATGGCTCGTTCGTTTTACGTTCATCGGAGTAAATAGTATTATGTGCTTGAATTTATACTCATGGTTCACGTTTTGATACTAATATCTTGACAGTAACGTTCCAAGATAGATATGGGTCACATGGCTCAACTTCGTATAAATACATATACACATTGTAAAAAATATTCTTACCAATTTTTCCGTAGGGTCTAAAAGAGGCTTTTGGCGAGCTCATTTTATGGCATGCTTAAACCCTCTTCTATTTGTAAGGAGACCCAGTCCCAGCAGTGGGATTCTGTTGATAATGATCACGATGACAAATACTCACTTGAACTAACTTCGCTTTTTCCTCAACTTCTTATACTGTATACTTATGACGTAGGTCCTATATGTATTTCAATATAAAGGCGTGCACTCACACGGCTGTCATAAAGTTCGCTCGTGGTTAAATTGCCTTGCAGAGCGTATACTTTTTATGGCTTAATACTGGCCTCTTACTTGATGACGCCACCTACAACTTTATCTTTGCCCCTATTCCGCTGTGAAAACTTTGTATTGCAATGTGAGATAAATTGTTTTACGTGTGTTGTGATTTTGCCAGTAAACCATCAAAATCAAATGCGTTCAGTTGACGTTGTCCATCCCAGGGTTAGGTAGTAGGTACTATAGAGAATTGAAGTAATTTATAGAAACAGAACTGTATACCAAGAAGTAGGTATACTTATTACTTAGGCTAGGTATAGGACCACCCAGCAGGAGGCGCTGCTATAGGTAAGTCATTAAATATTCTAAGCTGGTACGAAATATACCGGCAGGTACAACAGCAACCTTTTTTTTCATATCTATACTCATATAATTTACACTCATAACGAACTGATAAAAAATAACACTATGACTGTTTATACAAAACTACGAATAAAACGAAAAGGAGGCCACACAAATGCTCCAATAGATATGAATTCACGCATTGCATGGCCCGCCTCATAAACAATTCACATTATTACCTAAGATAGGAAAAATATAAAATGCTCCGTAAATGCCTTGCTTCAGTGTAAGCAAATAAGCAGAAAAGCGAGAAATTAATAAAAAATCATGTTTTGTACTGACTTAACTGTACTGATTACTGACTTATAAATTAACTAGGTCTTAAAGGACTTTTCCCACTAGACGGTACCCACCATACCATAGGTACCATGTCGGAAACGTTACAGATAAAATATATTGTATGACCATGGCATGATATGCTTAGACCTTGTCCAAATTGGCCCAAATTGGCAAATGTAAGATATTGTCAACCATCACGCACGGAGCACGTCAAAATATTTTGCCAGTACCAAAATGGTCCACGCATGGAACGTGACATGCCAGATCATTCTCCTGGTACCCAAATCGTGCAGGCACAATGTAGCGGGCAGATTTTACGCTCTAAAAATCGCTTACCGCTTACAGTGGAGCTAAAAGGTTGTAGCAAGGGTGGGCTCCACGTAGCGTGTGCCCACAGATAAGGGGTGTCATAAGAACTGTCGTCGCCCGGTCAACCCGCTCATTACTTTATTGCTCACCCGACCGCACCACATAAAAAAGTTAAAGGTGGCATTTCCTTGTGCCTATTTTTGAAGCGATTGTGAATTGGATCATTGTTTATGTCTATTCGGATTATTGCACATGAAGCGCTTGATATCGTTTGTGATGGTTCTTTTAATAAGCCCTCTATAAAAATTGTAGGTCGAATGCACAAAAATTCTTTAATATTTATTAATTTAACAGCCACATTTGGGCTTGAAAAGAATAAAAGCGAACCGGCGTATAAAAGCGAGCAACAACCAAACCACCGGGATGGCTGTCTAAAAAGTACTCGTATTTTTCATATCAAACGTCTAATTATTCACGACACTTATTAAAACTCCATTAATTATAGCCCTTGAAGCTTGTCCGTTATATCAGTGATCTAAAATAAAAGTGTGAATTATTCATAAACGTATTGTAATTACTCAAGATTATCACCACCCTCCGATATCTCGCGTGACATATTAGCCAGCGCGATAGTTGTTAAAACTTTTGTACCCCCACATTGGAAATGTTTACGTAAATATAATATGATTAAAATGGTAGATAATACATTTTTATTGATCGCTTTTCTTGGAAATTATAAGCGGATTGGCGAAAATATAAAAAGGCTACCTACTCATGTAGGGGCTAAGCATGGTAATATAATTATGTACAAGAAGTTTGGTGGATTTTAGTGGCGTAAGAGACTATAGCCAAATACTAATGCTTCTTAAAGGGAGAATTCCGAAAAATTGTCTGATGGTGGTATTGGTTGTGAGATCAGGAGTGCCTTTACAACACTTTTTATTGTGGAGTCAATTAAGAGTTAGTATTTTGATATTAAAAATTGTTTCTTACTAGCGGTGTTTACCAATCATAAATATTATACATATTTCTTTTCAAATAAAGTAATAAATTTGGTATTCTTTGAAGTATGATTGCTTTTACTATCGTTACGAATAGAACTAATATCGCACAAAGAAATTGAGCTGAAATGAAGTCTAGAGAACAAAGAAATAGGTCTCACTGAAACAAAATAGAGTATTTTCCTTTAAATATAGCTTCAGTTAAAGCTTTTGTTGTTTCCCTTTGATTCATGTTTTACGTTTATTTTGCAATTACTACGCAAGGAAAATTGACGCTCTTCAGCCAGGCGAAAGGTGACTTAAGGGTTATGGCTTTTAATAAAATGACTCTAGCAGTCATTCATGAAGTAAATTAAAGAAAAACACTTGAAAATTGTAGCTTAGTTACAAGTGAAGTATAACGAACTGGCTTTGAACATGATGACCGAACAAATGTTTAAGCAATTAACATTGAGGTAATCAATCATTTGAGTTTGTTCATCATTCATGTATACAGAATTGAGTTTTCTTGCTGCGTTCGTTGATTATCAATACCTTAATGAATTTATTCTATAGATTCAAGAAAAACAAGAATTCTCCTTTGTATGAATGTATTAAGTAGTCAAACGATTTAGTCCCTTTTATTGTTCTGACCCTTTTATTGTTTATTTACTAATTTATTAAAGAAAAGATTTCTAGTACACTGTTAAAATAAATCATATTTAATATAAATTCACAAATGAACATATATATAAAAACTATATTAATAAAAATAGGTGGAAACAGAACATCTTGTAAATTTAAACACCAAGGCCAGATCTTTATGGACAACCAACGAACATTTATTTAGGAATCTTAATTGACTTGAAGCAGCATTCAATTTCTGGGTGTAGTTCCGAAAACTACTTCGGAAGTGTTAACAAAGAAAGCCGTTGAAATTTTAGCGCAAATAAAATTCTAAAAACTATTGAAGTTTGGTGCGAACTGCGTTCAGATTTCACCACAACAGTTAAACCCGTACAACATTTCTATCCTTTGAATATTCGTATAATGATCGATTGCCGCGACCCAATTTCTGCGGCGTTGAACGGAATGGAAAAATAACAGCCAACTAATTGGAACACTCCTGGTTAAGGAACTTGCGTCATCAGAAGTTAAACAAGACACACAAAAATGACGTTAATGAAATTGATTTGATGATCTTGATTGGAATGAAATTGTCAATGAAACTTAAATAGATAAATTTAACGTAATCAATCGAGATAAAATCTCTTAAGTTGGAACACTACGAAAAAATTACAATACGGTAGTTGGTTAAGGTTTTTTGGAGTTTATTGTGGACAAATGTCATGATATTGAATGTTTATTTAATGGTTCTCGTAGTTTAATATTTCCTCGCTCACAATCTTGCCAGTCAGTACACCCTTTTCATTCAGTTCTCAAGTTATCGGGCCTAATTTAAATGGTTTGCTCCGGAAATTCTGGTTGCACTTGTTGGAAATTTTAAACAAACCAACCATGGTATAATTGTTATCGGGATGATTAAATTTACTTTTGAATGCTCAAGTATGCTTTTATAATGTTACTGAAACGACGAAAAGGCAAGTGATATTGTGGATGATTCAATAAATCGATTACTATGTTTGTCTCAGTAATAGAGAAGCATTCAACCTGGAAAATTAAATAATCGTAGATGATATTACTTCACAAATATGATAATTTGTGGAATTTGTTGACTTGATGTTATGTCTGAATCTAAATCTTCATCTCAAAAGCTCACGACTAGTTATTATTAAAACTATCTTAACAACAAAAAATCACGTATAATTCGTGAATGAAAATGAGTAACGGAACATACTTAATCTCACCTTAATTTTTATATCTACTGTAACTTCAAAGTCAGAACTTTATTTAAGTAAATTAATGCCCTCCGTATCACCAACTTATTCAAGAAAAATATTGTTACACCTCTTTTTTCACCAATATTTGAAGGCTTTCTAGCAGGAAATAATAACAACTTTATTTTCAATGTGTTCGTTATCAACAAAACGTTGCCTTATTATTTGATAACATGAACGCAACGTTTCCATTTCTAGATAAAGAAACAAAGAAATTCTCAACGAGCGTGCGCAAAACGTATTCTAAAAGAAAAGCAAATTAAAAACTATCTTAGAGAACCATAAAACCCAAAGTAAAGAGGTCGGATAAAATACGGTGCCCATTTATTATAATGCTGTTATCAAAAAGTCGACGTTTGACTGAGATTGCGTGTGGACGGCTAGCGAGACCTTATAAGATTTAGTCGGAAAATAAATTAGGTAGGACGGAAAACTTTTCGGTAAATAAGAGGGGATATCGCAAGAGTGAAGTACCAATTTACGGACTTCGGATGTGGTATAAAAATAAACATTAACCTTAGCAAATTCTTTGCTAATAAAAGGCGTGATAATGTACTTAATTGAATTTTTCAGACTGTCTATTTTTTCAAACATACTAGACTCTGACACCAAAAAACTTTGAGACAAATTTTCGGTGCTTTTGGAACAATATTTTGTTGTTCTTAGAGATATTTTTTATTACCTTTTTGAACTGACTTTTGTATGTATGTAACATTTTTATGATGTTAGCAACAACGCCTATATAGGTACTAATTGATATTTATATTTGATTTGAATTTATTTTGATTTAGTTGAACTTTGTTTCTGATCTCCTTCATAGAATTTTTCTTTCGCATCCATAGTAAGGTTTTGTTACGACTTCATGTTAGCCATTGTCTCAGGGCCGACTCAAGTTTGTGCGTCTTAATCGCCGCCAGCAAGCTGATTACAAGCCGAACATTTCTTTGGGCGTCACTTAATTAGTTGCCTTTTGAACTTGTTCTGTACTTGAATATAAGACAAAATTTTTGCGTCCACAACCAAAAGCGTACTCTTTGGCGTTAAAAAGTTTGCTTACTTTGTTCCAGATAACATAATTATCTTTGATTAGGCCGCTTTTGAAGTTTAAAGGGAGTGTATCAGGAAATAAAGTGTTTATCCTAAACACAATTTGAAGCATAGAGCTTCGTATAGCTGTAATTATCTATCATCTTCTCGTTTATGAAAATATTAGAAAAGTCTTCATATTTGTAAGCTTAGCACAGTGTTACATTGTTCAAGTTAGTTGAAAATCTCTGCTACATCATTACTTTCTTCAACAGTATTTGAATAGCACAAACAGCTAAATTCTAAACAATTCCGTAGATTTTCTAAATCTCGCCTTTTTGTTCCGTTCGTTTATGTAAATTCTTTCAGCTCTTCTCCCACACGTACCTATTTAAATAAACATTTCGCAAGCCAATCTACATTTGTAGTTAGCGTTGTTTACCACAAACTGCAAATGCACTCGTTTGACTATTCATTCTTAATCTCCGTTCTCCACTATCTTTTTGGCAGCGCCGCCTAATCTACTACTACGGACTGCCTCTTTTAAATTGCATGCAGTTTCTACTCATTACTCGCAGGATATTTGCATACAAAAACAACAGAGATGCTATTTATTTTCCTTGCCGCTGTACGTTCCTTGAAAAGGCTTTGAACTTTCCTAATAAGTAGAGTACTGTACGGAAATACTGTTTAAAGTTCATTAGAACGTAGTCAGACTGTTCTAAAAGAAGTCTATGCTTCGTTCTAAAATTGGTATGTGAAAAAGTAACTGCCGCCGTAGTTTCAAAACAAGTAGGTACATTGACTACTTCTGATTGATATCTTTAAACATTATCAAAGTTATTTTTGTTGAAGTTATTATTCCATTAAGTCTTATGAATCCATAAATAACTTGATAAGATGCAGTTTAATTATTCACACGACAGCTTCGTTTTTTAACTTTCTTATCTACTTTCTGAAGAAAATGAAATTATTTTAAAATATTAATGGGTGTTGATATTTTCACTTCGTAATTCATCGTAAAGCGACGACAGTCACTAATGCTGCAGGTATATTAGGTGGGTGTTTTGTTTAACTCATTAGTCGTATTATAGTAAAATGTGAATAGGTATGGTACCTATGAGTGGCTGTGTATATCGTAAGCTATGGGTAATTGTAAGGGTCATTCAAATTTAAATTTTCGCTCGCTCGTATAAATCCCTAGAGTGAGGGCGCGCACAGCAAATAGGGGAGCGAGCGCTAATAAAGTAAATTAAAGATTAATAATATATTGTCTAAATATAGGTTTTTAGGGATCCATGTATGCAAATTTGTTCGAACCCCGGTGAAATCTGATAGGTAGCTGAGTTCAATTCAATTATGAATGACGTTGACGTTGCTTTAGGATTATATTAATGTTTTTAAATACGGTGTAGGTACATTACTTGTTATTCAAAATTACCGAATAAAAAATACTACTTATGTATCTAAGAAATGGTTTTTCGGTTATTGTCAAAAAAAAAATAATTTAAAAACAACTTCGAATCGAATAATGACTTAGGTCTGGGACAAAAATCACACATTAACCATTTGACTATCGAAAAACACACCTCGACATCATGGTCCATATTCATTTTAATTCCAACTTTTTATTTCCTTTAACTTATTCAACTTTCAACCTGATGTCATCCTATCGTGAAGGAGATAAAGTTCACTATTGCTTGAAAATGAATCACTCTAACCCAGTATCATCTTGTCTACCAGTTAGTTGATGTGTCTGGCCACCGGGGAACATTGCACCTGTAGAATGCGACTATCACACCCAAAGATTCAAAAGCCCATGCCGTCTGACTTTTTGGACCGAAACCGAAAAAAATATCGGGCGACGCTATTTTAATTGACGTTGGTCTCCCATTAAAAAGTACCTTTCTGAATGAATTATTCGAACACCGCTACCGGAATGGAGTCCACTCGGAATGTTCTGCTAGTGGTATGCAAATAATTCGGTGTGACTTCGGAGTTATACGTAGGTGCCACTCATAAATTGTATTTGGTATTAAGCCTACTCAATTAATGTTTTTTAGACCTGTATTAATAAAATCAACTTAAGATTGAGTTTATGTACATTCTAAAGATACACTCAATATAGCAATTGAAGTTAATCACACTATTAAACCATATTTAAATAGATAACAATAAACTAAAAGCACCAATAAGAAATATAATAATCCTAGCCCACCCTTAAAAGACATAGAAAGACATCTTTTCTATAGATCCAATACAATATTTCGAGTTTATCGAGCAGAATTAATAACCGGGAGTATTTTCAGAAAGTTATGGCGTAACAAATAAAAGCAAATTGTCGTTTTTATTATTATTCGGGTATCTATCCAACAGTCAAACATACGGGCTCCGTAATCTCGTAAGGTATTAAGAAAGTTATACGAATCTTAAGCGCAAGGGAAACTAACTTCGTCGTGATATTAGTTCCACAAAAACTTTAAGGGCAATGATAAGTTTCACGTGTTTCATCATCCACTGTTCGAGAAGATTCTCCTACTTTGTTTCTGTCTCTCTTTGTATTTGTATCTTGATTGTAATATAAATATATTAAATAAATCTCTCTTGTCTTTTTACTGTCTTCAAGGAATAGGAGTTGTCTAGTTGTGAATTTAATATCAGGTGTTTTTTAAAGGCGCTTTGAAGTTCAAAATTGTTTTGTTACCACAATGAGAGTGGTCCAAACTTTATAGGTATTGTTAGGTATTCGGTTAACAAATTATTAAAGTAATAACACATAAGAAATACCTACAGATAACTAATCATTGAAATATTTGAAGATAAATTGAATATAAGAAACAAGGATTTTTAAGAAACAAAAAATAGCAACACATTTTTCAAGGACATATTATAGCATGAAAGGTACCCTATAGTAAGTAAAGGGTACAAATAACATAAAAGGCATATG
>DWBH01000724.1:0-11233 GCA_018230765.1 Ernsta delagoae
GGTAAATGTGTCAGTTTTGTGTCAATTAATATTGCTGTCTACTACTAAATGCATAGAACTGAGTGAGATAAAACATGACTAAATGACACTAGCTCGATTCGATTTCGATTCGTTAGTTATTGGTGCTAAAGCCACAGTTTAAACGGGCTTGCACTGACAGATGTTACCGTCAGCGGTTGGAGTATACGTGACTCTAATGAAAACAATACTCTTTTTTGAACAGTAGGGAAACATTCAAAAATATAAATTTTGTTCTGTTGATCAGAATGTTAAGACGGTTTCTGTGAATCCCGATTGCTGAGTTGATACGTACATCTCTATCCTGTCCTGATAAGAATAAACATTATATTTTACTAATTATGATTAAGTACTAATTTTACAAATCCAATTTATATTGTAGTCTACTATTAAATTGAATCAGTATAAAGATATATTAGGTAGGTATAATACTTAATCTTTCTTTCTGTGCTGATGGTACCTTTTATCGGAACAAAATCGAACCGTACAGTATTAGGAGTTGAGCGGCAAAAGCAGCTAAACGATACAATACTCTTAAAGCGAGCTAGTGATGCGAATGCTCGGACACCATTTACATTCTTGTTTGTACAAAAAGCGCAATAAAATAGGGTCTATTTGACGCGCAACACGTAACTTCACTTACTCGTACCTGCGCGCGAGTGTCGTGTCGCCCTTACCGGACCATCGAGCCATCTCTGGTATTCCAGCCGAATATCCTACTCGAAAATATTTATTGCCCTTTGAAAAACTTCCCAGAATTTTCGGGATGGGAATAAATCAGCTGAGGAATCGCTAATTTACGAGCTCATACTCGCCGGAGGATTTGTTCGGTTCGGTTTGAATGCGCCATAATTTTGTGATAGCGTCGATTGTTTAAGGTCTTTTTGAGCGTTTTATCTTCGCATCGTGCTTATATGGGTCTTGACACGGTGCTCGCTTTAATTTTTGTGAAATTACATGGAGTAAACGTAAATTTTAACTTATTCTTTATAACTTTGTTTATCTGCGAGAGATAAACTCTAGAGGACATGGCGATGAATTAACGAAATATTTTTTTTTAATTTTATAGCGTTTACGATATAAAGATTTGGAAAACAAAAGTTCTTGTCACCTTTTATCAATATTAACTTGTGATTAAAGCAAAAAGTTTTTCGGAACGGACTATATAAATATGCGTAAGAATGTTGTTGTATGTAATTTTTTTAAATCTGCTTTTATTACGTTACGGTGTGACTGATCCCTCCCTTCATCCGGACTACGAACAAATCCGGATCAGACTAGCATTTGGCATTTAGTCCGACTCTAAACACCATTCCGCACTCCAATATCCGGCTTCTGCAGTCGATGGAGTTGGAAGGATGAAAAATCTTACTTATCTTTTAATCCTTAAATATCCTATTCTAGATAGGTAAGTTAAAACTGAATAACCTATTTTAAGAGCGAAAACTTTAAATTCTCTTAAGTTGAATAGCATGTTCCTTGTTCCGTCAGACATAATAAAAGGTAAAAAAAACATCTGGCCCATGTTAGCTACAGCTACAGTCAATGCTACTGTCATACTTGTGTACATTTGGTTTTGATGACAATTACCGTTTTTTATAATAAATCTTTGTGTTTATATTGATCTACTAATCATTTTATTTTTAAAATGAGGTTCTGCATCCTGGTTTATCTTATTTTATCATTTCGACAAACGAAAATTCCATTTTATCTCAAGAGCATGTAAAAAGTTGTAATAAAAATAAACCAAAATGATGTTATACCTCAAACTTGTGTCTGTGCAACTTTAGATATTGGAAGGGATACAATCAAAGAGCTCATGGCGAATTGAAATAAATCGAGAGAGTGTCATCAATCTTCCTTACACCCATTGACGGTAATGGCACAGTGACATCTATCTTTATCATTCTCGCAAGAAATAAATATTTAAACAATAGATCCAATAGACCTATGGACCCGTGATACTGGGAAATATCTATTTTTAAACGTTTTTCAGATTATGCTCACTGTTTTAATTAAAGTTTATTATAATTCCAAAAAATATAACATCATGTTTTTTGGAATTATAATAATCAGTCCATCTTTAGGTAACCTACCTAATTTCATTTTGGTTCGTAGCTGGTTATTTAAATACCTTAAACCTTAAATATAGGAATAAGAACTGTGGAACTTGTAATTTTATTGAAAATTGTGTATTTTTTGGCATTCATCAAAACATTAAGATAAATATGATATGAGCTTTTACTTAAGCAATATGAAATTAATAGCCCCCAATTTGTATCCGATAACTGGTAACCAATAACCATTTAAAATCGAACTATTTCTATGAAACCTTATCTCGACTAATTAGCAAACCCATAAAATAAAAGTCGCACTGGGCAGCATCGGGCATAAATTTTGCATAGATGAATGATTTGTAACAGACTCTCCAAATCGTTCTCTTTTGAAGTTAAATCGCAAGTAATAAAAATATTTTTGAGGACATTTAGCATTCTGGAAAAGATTTTATTGTAGATTCAATCTCGTCTATATTTCTCAAAATTCGTCTTTACTAAAATGACTTCTCTACTTTATAAAACATCATTACCTAATGAATTTTGCACAGTAGAAAGTATAAAAAGTGTATCAAATTACAATTTATGATTCCAGTTTGTGCTTAAGAACATAAATTGAAAAAAGTCTCTGTTCGCTTCTGTCTCTTCTTTACACATCTTTGATAGTATTATAATTGAAATTGAAAAAGAAAGTGATTATAGCTTCCTGCTTAAAACGCAGAAATTTCTTTGTACAGAAGAAAAGTACCAACTGTAATAATTAGGTATTATTAGCACGGATTAACACTAAATATGTTACTGAGACTCAACCACGCACTAAAATTTTGAAAGAAGGCACAAATATCAGTGGTGTACTCGTATGGACCTTCTGTTTTTGGCACGGACTATGGCGCCGAACATAAATTTTGTTAAGATAAGCGAACTGCACCCGCGCGCCGCTTCAGGTAGATCTGGTTGCGATTTCGATAAATTATTTATTAAATCCTATTAATTGCCCAGCTAACATAAATCAGTTGTAAAATAATTAGTTTTTTACCTTTTGTTTGTTGTTATTTAATATAAGGGTAAATTATTTTTTGTTTAAATATATTTGTAAAGAATATAATAATATTGTTCTTTGGAATTTGGCATTATAGTGCAAGTAATTTATATACCTAGATACCTGTTTTATATTTGACTTTGAACTTTAGATACATCGTTGATTCTTTCTTGTCTTGTAATAAGAAGGGTATTCTTATTCATTATGATTACCTATCAATAAATTTATGATTTGCTCAAATATTGTCTATTTAGGTACTTTAAATTTTATAAATGTTTAAATTTCCTTCGGAAATAAATACTAACTATTTGTCACTTCGCCACGTCTAACCTAACCTCATTAATTGGGTTCCAGATAATCATCAGACTAGCCATTAAGTAATTAAGCATTTAAGCAACCAACATCTAGAAGTTTCATTGCCCTTATCTCGAGCTGTTAGTTGTGTCTTCGAGAAGGATTTTTCAAACATCCTATATATATCAGAGTAACTTTGTCGTGTGATGAGATTAGATCACTGCATTAGCTTGAAGCTTAGCATACAAGTCACGATAGTTTTTAGTGGTTCGTTAGTGGACTTATTTTAACGCGATTACTTTTAAAAATATTGGAAATAGATACTATGTTACTATATTTGATGCGTTGTGTAGGTATATACTATTTTTTTTCGTATAATTTTTATCAACTTCATGAGAAAGAACGTACCTACCTACTGTTTTTGATAGCTATGCTTTCTTTATCTCCGTATTTGCACCAATTTCTTCGGGAATTCTAAGTTGTCCAAGTATTTCCATACTAAAAGACTAATAAGCACATTTTCGCTACATTTATCTCTCCTTTCTATAACATCCTGGAGCTGACTGAAACAAATTCTCAACGCACTCTATTCTAAGCATATCCATAAAAGATTCTTAAAGAGACATTCTCATACAAAACTACTTAATTAAGATAGCGCCCCAGGAAAGACGTCAAAGAAAATTGTAAATATTTGTTCTTTAAACACGGCCGGTAAACTTATTTAAACAAACCATTCTGTGACATGCTTCACTAAGAACAAGTAACTATCACTGGATCTTTAACTGGATTATAATGAAAAAATCGTTGATCACCGATTCAAGGTCAACAAAAAGTAGATAAAGTCAGAAATTTATCTACTTAACCTACTTTCGAACAAATCAATTGCATTTTTAATATAAAAAGATATTCACGTTCTATGAATATCATTTATTTACACTAGGTACCGCTACCCAACTGGCATGGGTAGCATGATGGTCTGTACCTACTTTCCTCTTCTGTTTGAGAGAAGACCGTGCCCAGCAATGGGACAGTAGTGGGTCGATGATAATGTTGATAATGACACTACCATAGACATTTTGTGCTGGTGTAGTTTCTATTTATTCTGTACTCGCTACTCTCTTGCAGCGAATGGTGTAACAAGACACTTAATACGGATTACCAGCGTTGTCCAACTTGTTTTTCATGCATCCCTGATATGAGCAGATAAGTGCTTTCTGTGCAATTTAAAAGCAATTTCATTACCCGTGCTTTAATTAAAACCTCTATCTAAATAGTGGGTAAGTACATCACTGGGCTCGGATCCTTTGAATACAGAGTGGATGCTTCATAACATCAATTTATCGATTGTTCCTTCGCGTCCGATCTAGAAAATTGTTGGAGAACAGTCGTTAAGTAAATAAGTAATTCGACGAGTCAGAATTTAAGTGGCGTTGAGGCCACGGACGTAATCTTTGTTCTGATCAAATTAAGTTATGTTCGCCCCCTACGGTTTATTTGAGGATAATGAGCCATTATAACGAACTGGTAGAAAACAGGTGTAAGGTTAGCATAGAAATAAGCATATGTATTTATTTTCATTAGCTATTATGAGCTTCCTGGACGCATTTGAAACACAGGCAGTGATGATTTATTTTATAGGCGCTGCAAAAGGCTAGTCCTCGTAACACTTAAATTTTAATGCTGTAGGTACATAAATATATAATAAATTTCAAATTAGGAAACCCATTCAGGTGGTCAAGTTTTCAGTTGTTATAAGAATTATAACTCTAAAAATAAATAAATAAAATGCAGATTAATATAGAGGTTGCCGTTGACGGTTGAAATGAAGGCCGCTTATTGAAAAATATTTAAGTGCTATAAAAAAATTAAGAAATATATGTAGAATCCATTATAAATTGATGTTTTTCTCACAGTGTACAATGAATTTTTAATTGAAGTTAGTAAAATTAAACATGAAGTGAAAAAATCTTTGAGCATATTTTGAATAATTGCTTAAATGTCAAAGATAAGCTCTGACACTGTCATCGCTTGCAATTAAAATTCCAACTACGAAGTTGAAAGTATTTATTTCTCATCATTATAATTTTAATTAACGCCTTTTGTTAATGTCACTGTTAAATAAACTATGTTTATGAACTTCGCTTATTCATACTATTGTAAATTAATTAGACAACAGTCGATATCCTGGGCTCAGCATATCGTATCGTATTAACTTATTTTAATACAGTTAAAAAGCAAATGATTACAGAATAGACAATTTCAATTCAAATAAGTAAAATTATTCACTCATTTAGTTTCCTCAAGAGATAGCAAAGAAGGGCGTGGAAAGGGCAGCTTCTGCGCATTTGTATAAAACCGACAAAGAGTAATACAAGAAATTATCATTCACTAAGATCTCACTAATAGTTCTTTAGCGTAAGATATATTACAAACGTGCTACAGATAAAACTTAGGTTTAACATTAGGTATAGGCAGTAGCATAATCATGTAATCGTTGTAACAAATCGACACCAATAGAAAACCAATTATGCCGTGGTTATACTCAGCAATTATGTAAATTAGTTCTACGATTGCACACAAAACCAATTTCGCAGTACGAACTGTGTTTAAGTTGTATTCAATTAATATAGTGCTTAATCATTATCATAAGTAATCAAGTATTTAATTGATTGAACCTAGTGACCGAATAATAAGATAGTGTCTGAGGGTTTTATCGGATGGGTTGGAATTTCTCAACAATTTATAAGATTTTTTATTTTGGAGTTTTTCTGTTTCCTAGTAAAGTCGAAAAAACTAGAAACTTTTACACAGAATGATTAAATGGACCCAATGAGACACTGAATTATGAGTAATGCACTATAATCGCCCCCTTATTGTTTTATTTCTTTAGCAATAGCAGTTTTCTACGAAGTGTTTCTAAGAACTGTTTGAGACTTATTGCTTCACCGTAGCCAGTTATAGTCAGACACAAGTGCTTCTGTTAACACAACATATAGTTAACAAACCTATTTAGTACGCAATTTATATTATGACTATTAGACGCTTGACGCATCAGCTCTTGTCCCCAAGAACTGCTTAGCGCTCCTAGTTACAAGTTGCTGTACAGATCTCTCATCGTGACAGCTGTATTATGGTGCAAAAACAAGAAGATTCGACACCTTAAACATTGATTTGTCAACTCTTTGGAGTTGTGATAAGGTTGAGGTTTTCTGGTGAAGATGGTTAGTCGTTTTATAGTGTTCTGGTGCCACCCACGTGAGGTGGTTGCCGGTCGGACGATTTGTCAGTTGTCGTTGGAGTAAGCACGCGTCACTGACTAATTGAGGTTATAAATCGGCACACGCGCCAAATGTAATGAACGGTTCGATACAGTGATGAAGGAGCCGAATATACTCGCGGCGATCGAAGGGTTAATTTCCGTCGTGGACAAAGTTAGCTTGCAGGACGTTCAACCTGTGTCGTGACATGTCAAAAGAGAAATGTTCCTGCTCTCGTAATGTCATAATTGACCCTTTTGAATATAAATGAATAATTTTAAATTTTACGCAGTCGCAAAATAATAAATGGTGTTGTGTAGACTCGAGTTTCTTTAGCCAGTCAGTCAGTCGCAGAACAAGTCATAAATGTCAATCACTCTTTGATTTGAGGGCATACCTGAAGTCATAGCTAATACTCATAAGTAGGTTTACAGTTTTCAAGATCATAACTCTCTCTCAGTCTCTTTCGGGCCGAGGTTTTACCGTACCTTGGAGTAAATTTTAGTAGACACTAATTCCATTTCATAATTGCGAAATCCGTAAATAGCAATGCCACGTTTATCTGCGTCTCATTGGAGTTTCATGACAAGAAATACGTATTGGTGTCAGTGTTCAATCTCCAACTAGTCTCTTTCTAAGCTTATAAAGGCATTACCGTTGAGTGCATTGATTGATGATGGAGTACAAAGGCAGGTGAAATTTGTATTTCTCGTCATTAATAAGGTTATTGCAACGTGTGCCGTAAGTAACGTTATATCCGGGCATAGATCATGAATACAGAGGAGACATGCAGAGAATTCAGATTCAGGTTTAATTCGTCTCTTGAAACGCAATGAGAACTTTTTTATGATTGATATATTGAAGTGTATTGTACTACGAAGTGGGTAGGTAATTTATCCATGAACAATCTTTTTGTAAAACTGGTACAAACTGTTATATCAGCAAACACTTCGATATCATTTTTATTTTGACAAAGAGCACATTTTATAAGAGAACAAAAATGGTGGCATGTTACCTCTAAACATTGTATGTCCTTTGCGCATCAATCATGTTTTTTAAGTAATACCTATCTACTTTACACAAATTTATTCAAAATTCTGCTAACACATATTAAAAAGCAATCAAGCACATGGCTTAATAATCGCCAGTAGTTTTTAAAATAGCGAAATCTGAATTCATCATTCAAATAAATAACTGACAATTAGCAAAATTTCATAAAGGATTCGCTGGCCAATGGGTTTATCGAAAATTAATATAGATGCGGGAGATTCTGCAAAATTAATTTTAATTTAATCATTCGAAAGGAGATTAGCAATTTCTTGTAAGCATACAAAAAATATTAAAATTACTTGTATAGGTCATACCCCTTTTGATATTCCTAATATATCTATGCTTAAAACTGTTTTTGAGTTCTCTAAACCAAAGATACATTTTCTTATGTCCACCATATCGCGACCCGTAGATGAAACTTGATCTACTTTTACTTGTTATTGAATTTTATCTATAATTTAGCTTTAACCTAGTACCTAATTGTAGTAAAGTTTACTCTGTGGCCATGTTAGAATAATCCAATTAGGCGACGCTTACCTAATCTAGACCTACGGGATCGTCTCACCTTGTGCAGCTATCGTATATTACCTGCATGAGCCTATGAACGGAATATTGGCAAAATACGTAGGTAGGTATTAGTATAAGACTCAGGTCCGTGTTAATAAACACAAATTAATGAATTCATTAACATTATTCATTAACGAATTGAAGCGAATTCATTAACATTGAAATATTGAATTTTTTTTATATGTAGGCAAGTAATCTAATCGTAAATATTTATAGAATCGGAGGGCTTTTGAACGGCAATGACACCATAGCTAATTATAATTACTTAATTTAACGAGTACATAGTAGGTAGGTACATTGCCTAGTACTTATTTCTACTATATATAGAATAGTTACATTCCACATTCATTGTACTTAATACATAAATATCGTAATGCAAATAAAACTTGGTGAAATCTCTTTCTGTGGTGCGATGTTTATCTTACACCTTTATGTATTATCTTTGTTATACATACTTAGGTACCTATTATATGACGTAAGTAGGTATAAGTACTTAGTGGTTAAGCTATGGAGATGACAGGGGTGGAAATAAGATCGTTTTTTCGGTATGAAAGTTGCATAAATTGCTAGACGAGCGAAGTGACTTTGCATGTTCCCAGCACGTGACATTTTTTGGCAACTGGGGAATGTAACGTGTTTGCAAGGTTATGGTTAGGTAATTCTATAAGTAAATGTCCTGGTATTTTCTTTACTCTAATGTTATGCGTGACGAGATCTCGACAATAAACAAAATAAATGTTATGTCACATTACATGTTGGTTATTGAAGGAATTAAATAAAGGTATAAAAAAAGAGATAAGTACTCATTATAAACGATATAAAAGAAGTTCGTATCAAAGAAGACCTATTTAACACTAGGTACTACTTTATACTAATGCAGTAACAGAAACAACCCGCCTTAATTTGACCCTCAGAACAATGAAAAAAGTAACACTGCTCGCGACTGACTACATAAATACCCTACAGATAAAACAGTTGATATAATCTGGCAGACTTAAATAGTTAAAGAGGCGTAATTAAAAGCTTAAATACACAAGATAAAGGCAATAACGCCGTACGTGGTACATTATTCAAATTTATTTAAGCGCTTTCGGGTAAGCCGCGTGCGATTGCACTCTCTAACAAGCTCCGGTGAAACAATTATAATTCAAATTTCATATACAGTGATAATTTAGAAGTTGAAGCTAATTATGAATAAGTTTCGGGCTATTTCGTCTATTTGTTTATTAAGTTGACTTCCTTTTTAAGTAACTGTGGTCATGTATGTGTACTATCGTCAACGTGAAGTGACAGCCGATGACAAATAATAATAATACACAAGCTGTTCTGCATATAACTAGAAATTGACTTGATAAATTAAAAACAGAAAAAATATCGTTGGATTTGTTTTTAAATCTAAAATATTTTCACTGGTAGGAGACACCAATTTTCAAAACTCTTTGAATATGACGTAGCGTAACGGTTAATCCATTACGCTACGTCATATTAAATAGCAGAGAGCAGAAATAATTTTTAAGAGATTGATCATGACCAACATTCATTGTTTTATAGTTTTTTTTATTTAATCTTTTCTTTTGGTAAAAAAAATTAAAAAAACTATCTAATCCGTCAACGATAGTACAAGTGCATCGTACGCCTAACTTAACATGACATTAAAAAGGGGATTCCGAGGGAGGAGAACCCACAATGTAAATGCTTCTCTTATCTTTGTCGAGAGCCACTCATCAACGAAAATATTTTCTAAATACAAAATTACGAGCACCTTAGAAAACATTCGTTTAGATAAGACGAGATTAAGTCCAATTAACTGACACTACATTTAGTCTGATTAAAATGGGAATGCCTTTATACGAGTATACGCGTTGAATCAAACAGATACTTACTCCGAACTGATTTGAAGTTATCCTAATCTTAATTTATAGTGAAAATAAATCTTAATTAATATTGCCTTTAAAAAAATTTCACTTCGATAGTTACGTGTAAGTATTTACTAACCTGTTTTTATATATTTTTTCTTTACATTTGTATACCTTTGTCACAGTATTAAAGCGAAAGAAATTAAAGACTGCTCCACCAAATATTTTTGTCATACAAATTAACAATCAAATTTCTATCAATCTTTGAAATTAAGCATCCTGCATGTAATTCCGTACGATTTAATGAAGTTGCACTCCACATCGAGATATGCAAAATGAGTCACCTCACTGAACTTTAATTTAATATCTTTCTGTCTAAATAACCCATTCTAAATGTCAGATTCTTCATAAATGAAGTGTTACTCCCAACGGCAAAATGTCATAGAGTACACGTCAGTTTATCTATTCATGCACAGCAATTACCGGGGAATTACCCACTAAGTGTTGCATTAAGTAAACAGTCATATAATATTCCACACGACAGTACAAAATACGAAATCAAATTGCATGATACATTCGGCTTTATTTATCTGAGACATTCCCAACAGTCGATCAACAAACAGAGTTTAACCATTCTTCAATTTAACTTTTAACGTCGCAAATACAAAAAAATCCACGAGTCAACAAGTCAACAAAACGCCACGTTCTACTAACATGGGAATTTGTTTCACTCAAATCGCTCGTGTCACAAGATCACTGGATAAATCCGAGCACACGTACATAGGTACTTACTACTCACTCTTTTACCTCGAAACAATTCCCAGGAACAAACTAACGAAGCCAGTTAGCATAACAATATTCGTGTAGCGGTCGTGTTGTTGGCACACGAACGTACGTACAGGATTGTTCTTAAACAACTAGGTACGTGGCTTTTATGTAAATAGCCCTTTCCTGCCGCGGGGTGTGTGCAGATATTAAAAACCTTTGTTGAAGCGAGGCAATCTCGTCGTGTGACAGCGTACCTGCATCTCATGTAAATGAGTAACAGTGTCGCGGGTTATTAGAATCAGCCGAGGTTTAGTTTGGTTCTATCTTTGT
>DWBH01000725.1:0-11231 GCA_018230765.1 Ernsta delagoae
TCGTAGCAAGTGGAAGGAGATAGTCTCTGCCTACTCCGTTGGGAACGAGGCGTGACAATATGTATGTATGTATGTCTATCAATAACCTATCCTAAGTAACGCATTTCTGTTTCAAGACACACTTTTTTTGTTTGCCTTATTCATTTTCAAGCCTCGGTTTCGTTTGTAATGTGCTTACTATATAAACAAATCGTAGATTGAACTGAGGCTAGTTCTTATTAGTACAATCCCCCGCATTTGTCTTTAAAAGCATTGGTTCCGAAAGAATTAAAATTGTGCAAAAATTTTGTGATAGGTAGATATTATTTATTAGCATTAGGTAGGTACCTATCCTGAATCCTGATTCATGTGAGCAAAGGCTTTAATTTTTTCTTACTCCTCGATTTATTATCCTTAGATGATAAATCATACCTACCTATAAAGCAATGGCAGTTTAAAACTGACTCATTGTTTGGAATTGTACCTTCCATGTTTTGCCATTTAATAATTTACATTTCTATCAACGATAGAAACGCTTACACTGTACGGTAGTTACACTACTTGTTAATTAACAATTACTTTGCGAGTAGGATTCAAAGAGAGTTTTGTTCTAACGGTAGCAAAATTTCGAAGTGTGAACCTCATGATATCACAGGCAACATACTAATTCCACTAATTATCAAGATTAACTTAATTGGCACTGTATGAGGTAGGTATAGCAGCAAGTTGTTCTTCAAAATAAACGTTTTCTAAGTACCTACCTACCTATCTGCAAAAGTAAGTAGGTAAGTCTACCCGTATTATTATCTAAATCGTAAGATTTTTAATATACATATATTAAGTGGCACAAAAGAAAATAATACAGATAATCAAGCATTTCCTCACGGTCCACACCACTTATTATTACCCACATAAGAAAGAAAATAAATTTTCCACCAACTTTATAAGTGAGAGCTTAGATAAGTTCGTAGGAACTTTCTGGATTAAAGACTGCGTACTTACTAGACGAGCAGACTAACCGGAAGGATACTTGTTACTTGTGTGAGTCGAGAGCGTCTAGCCACGGACGAGAAAGCGTTCAATAAATAAACAAATTCAATTGGTCTAAACGACTGAGTTTTTATTCTGGGACGATGAGATCATTAGGTGAACGGCCGATGGTGTAGCATTTTGATGGAAATGGGTCGCTGGGACTCTACTGTGACATTGATTTGCTGGGTATCGGTGGACGCAGATCTTTTACATGTTCAATCACTTCCATGTTACAAAGATATTACTTATAGCTTAATGTGAACCTATAAGATATCAGCCGGTACTAGATTTTACATAATTCAATGATATAGTTTGTTTTGTACATATCGATCATGTCAGACAGATGGAAACAAGCTATTTTTAGTGCCAGTAAGTAACTAGGTATGTAGGTACGTTCTGAATCTGCCGGGTGACTGGCACTATTTTTATCCGTATACTGTTATTTTATGGCGAGATTTTCCTTAGTGACTGATTTTCAATTTATTAGAAATACGATGGGAACCTCAGCTCAAGACTTGATACTGTAACTTGTTTCAAGATCATTAGGTATAGTACTTACCTCTTATTACTTCAGCTAAGTCGGCGTTTCTATGGGTACAGATATTTTAAGGCGCACGCCTCCTATTGTAATTGTAATTCTAATCACTTTTTGCATGTGTTAAAGATATGATTATAGCTAATACGGAACTGCGGTGACTGCGTCCAACAGTTTTACGACAAATCCGGTAAATTTATTAAATCCGTGATCTCCGTGATATATATTATGTACTAATGTAGGTACATACAGTGTTTTTCTAACCTCTAACTTATTGCGTTGACAGAAATGTCAGATATCATCCAGTTCATTGTTGAAATTGCTAGGCGCCGTCTGGCCACGGCTATATGCATTCTGAATTCATTACTATTAGTTACTTGTCTTGTCTCTGGTTTAACTGCTTTAATTTAGAATCCTTAAGCCCATAAAGCTGTTCCTAGTTAAGGACATTGATTAAGAAATATTTAATGGGAGCAATATTATAACTAATTTATAACCCAAAGAGTCAGAAATTGGATGTAAGAGGTTAGTTTGAAAAGATCATCAGATTTAGGTTTATTATTATGGCGCCTGCCGTTGTCTCACACGCTAAATAAAATTTGGCTCTGCGCCGGCCAAAGAATATAATAGTTTATTCATACAGATGAATTTAAGGCACAATATTTGATGAAGTATCTATAACAATTTTGATTTTTCTATTCCCTTGTGGAAGTAAATTATGAAGGATTAAGTAAGCAATTATATGGAAGCAAATGTTTTCTGTAATGTACTTGTTCGATATATTTTCTTATTTACTTATAAGGGTTTTTTTATACAGTAACTAGCTTAACCGGAATACTTCGTGCCGCCTAAGAATATTTTTTGTTGTTATACTGACATACCTACTGGCGCCACCTAACGGGTTGATTTGTGGATCTAAATCATTCTTGAGTCCTCCACTGGAACGCACACGCATAATTTCATCAAATCGATAGCCGTATTTATTTATGAGGAGTTTAATAACAAACACACAAACAGAAGATTTTATTATTATAATGAAGATTCATAATTTGGCAGGACTTATTAGGCTTTCATCGCTGAAGTAGGCTTTGAATTATTGTTTATTGAGAGCCAGTTTTCGAACGGGCTGATGACTAAAACATCGGTTAACAGGGACAATTTAAGAAATACCACATTGTAAATTATAATTGGTTAAAACGGTACTACTTGGATGACCAAGTAGTAAATACCTATGAAGCCTAAATACCTATGAAGGGATTGAGGCATTTGGTCAACTATCTACTTAATTAATAATTGTTAATTCGCCTATTGCGTAATATCTTTAATAAAAAAATAACTTTGCCAGTGTCACGTATCTGCTAAGGTACTTAATAGAAGCAAAGGATACTGCAGCAATAGTAGGTATAGTTTCCTGTCAGCGGGCATCCATGGAGGAACAGGAACACAATTATATATAAAAAGTAGGTATTAAAGAACAAATACCACATTCTACTTCTAGGTAGTTTAATACTAGGAATAGTCGTAATTATAAGTCGCGTATCAGTCGAGTGAAATGGAACTGTATGGATGAGGCCGATTAGGTAGTGACAATAGATTGATAAGAGATTGGAGACGTGAATTGTTGTTATTTATGCTTAATGTTTAATGAAAACTTCATTGGACCACACATTAATATAATATTAAAGCCTATAAAAGCTATCAACAAATCAAAAGCACATAAGTAGGTCACGTAAATAATTTCTGTACTACGTTACTCCCGTAGCGCAAACCAAAAGTCGACTGTAGCTGATTGAATCATGTTCTATTTCTTACTAAGTGTTATAATTTTTTTTGGAGAATTGTATATTTATTTGATAAACAATATGAATCGTGTCGGGAAACAGTACCGTATCTGCATTTAGCATACCGTTTATTTCAATAAATCGTGTTATCGTTGGATCGAACATTGTTGGAAAGGTTATATGATGGAGTGGAGACACGTAGAGCCCTAATCCTAACAAGTGGTGTCGATAAATTAGTCGCGATGTGATTGCTGACATCACCGTCTGTACCGACCTTCCAGCTAATAGCATCATACGTTTTCATGGTACGGCTGGTTAACTAGAACGAACTATTTCCAACAACTCTATTTTCGATTTATACTATGTTATAGGTATCCATATCAATCTACTTTTCTTCATCATGATTTGTGTTTCTTAAGCATTTACTTACATAGTCTTCTTTGTACTTTTAAATATTAACTGTTTTTATATTACCTACCCATTACCCAATATTTAGACTGCAATAAGAGTGGTTCATCTATATTCTATAACATTCATCTAGAAAAATATATGTATGTAGGTATCTAAATAAAATGTATTAAGAATGTTTTATATCATTTGATTTTTACAAAACGTTCGCTATCGTCATTTTATATTTGTTATTAGGTAAAAATTTTATTAGGTAAAATATAGCGACACTAGTGGCAGTAGAGATGGTGTTTTGTAGGATTTTTTTCTAACCATGTTTTAAAATATTTTACCGGTCTTTACAATAGTTTGCAGCATACCTACCTAGTAGTTTAATAAAAAGAAACGAACAATATTTTATCAGTTAGCACCTATGTTTACCGCCAAACTCTATCTTCTGAAAGAACACAAAATTATTATTTTTTTGTTTTTTTGGGATGGAGGAAGCACATTTTAATGGAGAACCGAACCCAAATAATAAATTGAAACGCTGCGTAAAGTCGCAAGTTACGGCTCGGAAAAGTGGCCGCATGTTCTTCGTTTTCAAATACTATAATTGTAGAGTCGATTGTAGAGTTCTCCGGCGACCGGCGACCGGCGACCGGCGACCGGCGACCGGCGACCGACGACCGGCGGCCGTTGCGGGTGCGCGCGCGCCTTACTGACGCGCTGATCTTCAGTGGCCCGCAAGTCGCCGCGCCGTGCGCTCTGCTACTCGAGACGCTCCACCCCACGTCGCCGTCGCATACGATCCACTTCGAACTCACTCACGATTTCATATTAAAACGATTGCACGCCTAAGGAACATCTTTAATAATTTTAATTTTTTACACAAATATAAGAAACGTTATTCATTCAAATATATTCTGGTAATTAGGAATCTAATTACAGAGTATCAAACACGTGTGTATTTATATATAGTTACGCGAACAGAAGTCGGTATCGCCTGATCCACGTTTTTCACTGCGAGTGAATAAATTGCGGCCGGGCGTCGCGCGAATTTTCACTTTTTACCGGCAAAAAGCGTCTCATCATGCACACGACATGTTCGCATATTACGGGAAAATGGATCTATGACCTGAGTAAGTATTAAACATGTATATTAAACAAATTTATGATAATATTTAGTTATACAGTTTCTTTTTATTTTATTCAAACTAACATTAAAAAATATATATTACCTACTTATCAAACATTACGCTTAGTGCTTAAGTAATAAATTATTACGAAAATTAATACGCAAATCGCTTAATTACTTATGCCTACTACGAGAAAAATAATGTGAAAGTAGACGAATTCGTTACTTTATAAAATGTTCCTACATAAAATGCTTGTAATCATACCCTTAAGTACAAAATACTAAATCTTTAATTTTTTATGCTTAAATGTCCTTGAAATTCAGTTTGTTTTAAAGGTCATAATCTACTCATTATTTCGAACTGTTCAACTGATTAAATTTGCGTCCTTTCTTTGCCCTTCGTTACTATATAAACTCTATGTACATATGTATTATATGTATATCGACATTTATAAATCAGCTGAATAAACGAACACTAGGTACCTACTACCTATACATAATTAATACATTAAGATAACTACTTGCAAAATGTATGAACAAGAAATAAAATGGTTAAATAATTCACAGACAGCGGGCGATTACTTTAATCACTCCCGAGTTGACAGCAGTATCGACAGTGTCAATGGCTTGTAATTACAATTTTTCTTTTGGGTGTATGTATTCGAATAAAATTAGAGAAAACGTCAAAATAGTGACGTGATAAGTTACTACAATATACATAATATAGGTCTTAGATATATAGATTACAGAGTTCGGTCATTCAATAAATTGAATCTTGATTTAATAAATATATTGGTTTAAAAATTTTGTAGCGCTTGTTTCAAGTATCGTACGTACCTACCTATAGTTTTTCGTAGTCTGAGGATAGACTCGTGGGTGAATGACTCGCACTTCAGTTGTGCTAATTTCCGCTTTTGTCACTGGTTAGCAAAGTATATTCGTATTTCGTTTGTATTTGTTACGAGAGACCTTGCGGGGCCGACCGACGTGTAAATTTCTTCACGATTTCCATGCATCTGTACACTGTCACACATGTAACAATTTGTATTTATAAAAATATAATTAGGTACGTAAGTAGGTATTAAAATAAAATTTTTGGTATCGACACTATCCATCCTAAGAGGAAGATTGGGTCCTTCTTGGATTGGGGATTGGGTAGAGTCGACCTAAGAGGACCCAATCTTCTTATAAATAAATCTGTAATTGATCGTGTCCGTACATTGAAGATATTGGAGAAAAACAGTTAGCTACTAGGGATCTTTATAAGTGCAGTAGAACACAACAAATCTCTGACTAAAATTTTTTCTCTGTTTGTCTTCTTGTCTGTATGTTTGTACGCATAAATCTCAGAAGTGGCTTAAGCGATTTACATGCGGTTTTACAAATGTGTTAGAATAGGCTTCACTTAATATCTAGGTTATTATATGTTTTATTTCAATTGGACTTCAAAGTCGCTGGCATAAGGTAGTAAAAACTAAAATTGTTTGTTAATATTTTGTTCTATAATACTCAAAAAGTTTGGATCATAGGCCACAACGTAGGACGTAAAGCTATTCACCGCATAACTAATAGGTAGATCTACCGTAAAAACTGAGTATCCCAAGTTTTTGTCGTGATGTTCTTCGTTCGCGTGAAAACGAGGAGATTTATTAAAATTATTATGGTTTAAAAACTAGGTCTTTTAATTATTTCGAACTAATGCGTTTGAATGAATTAATAGACTTTTAAATATATGGCAAAAATTTCATTTAAAGGTTGCCCATTCTCGTTGTCTTGGCTATTTGTTTCAATTAAAATGTCGTTACTAATTTATCGCAACACTTTCGTGAGAACACTCAAAGCTGAATACATGGAACGAAGCTGCTGAATTTCAATCTGAACTGAAAAAAAATTAGGCTGGTGATTATTCCGGTTTCCCTTGAATTGTGGCTCTTTAATGCCTGTCTGATAATTGAAACATGTGCTTTACGAGGGCGTTCATCTTGTTTTGTCACTCGGCTCTTGTTCCTTTTTTATTGCTAAGATGTCTCAATGGGTACAGAAAGACAGATTTTTTGTGATGTATATCACATATATACTATAGGCTAAGTTTATTTAAATGAGATTTAAGTTCAAGTGTATTTGATTTAAGTTTAGGCCTATTTTAAGGCCTAAATTTATTGTTTAGTGCTTGTTAGGTTGAGAATGAATGTCGCTTGTAGAGTTAGAAAATTGGCTCTACAAAAGATCTGACAAAATTACCTCCACAAATCCAAATGATTTCAAACACTATTTTTATTATTAGATTCAAGATTACGTCAAATAAATGGGTTAAATGGACTGAAGCAATAATAAAAGTAGCCCTCGCCGTGAACTCGAATCGAGTGCGAATCCCCGGCCCCATCGAAGGCCGTCGCTCCACACAACAAAAATAATACTGCCTATAGCTAACAAACTCGCTGCAGACACTGTTTATTGAATAAGTATTTCACTTTCGTTTTATATTTGCTTAAGCGGCTGTGCGGCTGTACATACCGGTAAATCTACTAAGTGTTTTCTAGCCTCTATAAGTACATGTATTGCTCTTCTATAATATAATCAATCGATGGATCATGATTCATCATTATCTGTACATTGGGTTCAATAAAATCAGGTATACTACACTGAAACATTGTATGCTAATTATGCCATACTTACCTACGGTGTAACACTGACATGAATAAACGGAATAATTTTAAAGAGCTGCAAAGCCAGAAGCCACAATCGTATAGGAATTAAAAAGTCGTGAAGACATAATTTAAACAGATATATGTGTAAGTCCAAGCAGTGCGGTAGTAGTAATGCTTGTGTATCGCGCTGAAATACCTACTCTGAATATGAAAGATAAGAATGGTCGATCGTTGTACGTGCGCTCATGAACTTAGTTCACCCTGAAGATTGATTTACATTTAACAAACCAAACCATGTAGTTGTTAGTGTTTAGTTGATCTACCTGCACCTATTTGTTTTGTTTGCGATAAACAGTTGTCAACAAAGGGAAATAGGTATCACAATAGACAAAAAATAAAACCGATTTAAAAGCTCTAAATTTGAGTACAATAAGAAAATAGTAACATTACTATTTAATCGTTACTTAAAAATTTCATGTTTAATGATCGACCTTATAATAAATTTTGGAGTCGGTGCCAGCTATGTTAACAATGGTACCGATCCTATGTGTAATGATGTAACGTAGGTACTCGCGAGCTTACTTTACTATTCTAAAATATTTTAGATGGATGTAGACAGCCTTTCCAATGTCTTTAATATCTATCTATACTTTATAAAAACCTTTGTTGTTTATAACACAATATCAAAATTATTAGATATGCATAAACAAAATACTCATACGAAAGAAGTAAGACGTTTTGATTCCGCAATATTTCCGGGAGAGACCAGAACAAAGAAATGATTCGGAAGACTTACTAGAGACCTTCAAAGCGTCATTTATTGTAAGATATTATAAGATAGATGGTAAGAAATACATCCCACGTTGACAACCAGGTGTTGTTCATAACCATGTGAAAAAACATTTACTAATTTGGTGTTCGTGCATGTCTTATCTGGTAACAGTGGGTACTTCCTTACTCTTTTTATGTCTATCAATGTCCTGAATTGAACTGTGCAAGCACTTTTTGTTAAAACCGGATATTTCAACTGGGAAACGTATATAATAGATAGGTGCATAATTTACATACATATCTATGCTCTTTTATCTAAGTTCATTTTAAACTTAGTGAGCATAATTCATGCTTCATTGCCCTAAATAAGTACCTATTAGCCTACGTAACATAGGTAGCCAAGAACATAAGTATTGAAATTTATTTTAAAAATTGTTATTTTTCAACAGAAAACCGACTTCAAATTTCTTCTGATAAATTAAGCTAAAAAGAAGAAAATAATATGAAAAATGAAAACACCTTTATTATATTCAAAATTTCTACAAATTACACCGTACCTACATATAGGTACATGTACCTATTAGTAGAATAATGAGGAAGAATTGTAAAGTAAGCCAATACCATTAAACCGTCGCTACCAGTAGGTAGGTTAGGAGCACAGTAAGGTTGGCCTAAATTTCATAGTTCAATAAAACTTTTCTGTCTAGTTTCCGTGAACTTGCACGTCCGATACGAAAAATTTATACAACGAATGTGTAAAAATAGACGTAGTTGCGCGATGTTGAAAATATTTTTTGTTCTGGAAAATGGATGTGGTAGTTATTCAAGTTTAAAATATTTATTACAGACTAGCTAACTAAAAAAAAATATGTATATTAATTATGAGCATGAAAAGGACATTTAAAGTAGAATATTAGTCGCTGATTATTTATTTTATATACTTGAACCGATAATGACATCCGATGCAGTAGGTATATTTTGGAAACCAGGCTTTAAAAATTAAAATGTTTTTTAAAAATATTTTTTATCTGTGTCTAGGACATGTACAGGTATAATATAGTAAAATACAACAGAAATCTGAAACTTCACCTATTATTCCGTCGCTCGTTTCACGGGAAATGCCCTATAGATATAGATAAAATTGAGACCTTTCGACATTATGCAACGACATAATTTTTCGTTCATAAATATGTATTAAGCGTAATATTATAATGTATCTAATTTAGTGCAAAAAAACAAAATGCATTTTGAATAAAAGAAATACTTTAATCTTTGCCAGGTAGGCACCAGCTCCGAATTTATTAAATAGGTAAACTAAGTTTTTTAGGTGATAATGTAATGTTATTAATTTACGTATTTTTTTCTTTTATTTTATGTTACTTTTTTATACTATTTACAATTTAGGACTCTACCTAGCACCTAGGACCTTTTGTTGGTCATATTCCTTTTATTTATGGGTTCTTCATGTGGTTTGTTAAACGATAGGTATCTATAGCTAGGGTCTCATCAAGGTTTCAGGCATTGGTTTTCTAGGTTCGGATACGTTTTAATACATTTTAATTAGGTAAAACCGATGCCGCATCCAATTTAGAAATAAAATACGTGTACGTAGTGTTGAAGCATCCATGTCCAGCCGTCTCCGGCCAGCGACTCCACCGAGCGCAGTTTTTATTAGATAGAGCACGCCTTATACCCAGACCAGAGTCATTAAATTTTTATTGCCAGACCTAGATTTGCCGCCGGAGCTTTTCATATTCCCTTTTTATTTACCAAAGTGAATATAATGTTAGAACATAAACTACACTTACAGCTATTAAGACAAATCTTATAACATACGGATGTAATTTAATACCGTCCGTATCATTAGGTAATAATCTCTCTATTGATTTATCATTTTCTGTAAAAACTTTTTTCACAAATGTATTTTATAAATACTTACTAGAGTTTTTATAACCAAATGTATGAAAAATTACAAAGGAAGAACTTATAAACCTTTTTGAATGGCGGTTAAAAATTACTTAAGTACTACAAAAAAAAGCTCTTGTACGATTTTACTCAGATGTTACACAGAAGATTTAAGTCATCTCTGCTGCCGATAAGTACATAGGTAGGTAACCGACGTTCGTTGCTTATCTTACGAGCACATTTGTCTATCAAAGATAAGCAGGTAATGGTATTATATAAGCAACGTACCTACTTCAAATTTTACGAGTGTCTGTTTATTTTTAAACGTATTTTCTCCAGACATGCTAGTAGGGCAAAGTTTATCCAGAACGGCAAGGTCGAGAATATCACTGGAAATTACACGACGTCTACTAAATCTCTTTAAAAGAGCGTGTACCTATTGTTCAGATATGGTATTATCATTAAATGACGAGAATAAAACTAAATACATAATATGTACTTACAAATAAATGAAGCGAACAAAGTTAATGTTCTTTTTTCATTATTAAAAACTTTAAACCAATTTCCAAAGAGTGTTCTTATGAATCCTAATGTCCTAAGGATATTGTAAGCAATGAAGTTGTAATCTTAGACCAAAAGTATGTAAAACGGTAATTAAAAGAAAACAGTAAATAATAAGAAATATTCTCACTTTATAATATTTTTAGGGTTTGGTTAGGTACGTACCTATTTAATACATTGAAATCTATCTTCGCGTAAACAACCTTCATCTATACATATAAGATGCTTTGTCCTGAATGACTGACTGACTGACTGACTGACTGAAACTTGGAGGGTATGTTCTTTGTGTCGCGTAGGGATCCGATAAGAGAAACGTTTTTGGTCTATACATATAACATCGTTCAGTGGCGTAACTATACCATCTGGGGCCCGTGGCAAATTCTGTTGTTGGGGCCCTACCAGTAAATAAAAACGTCGCGTTATATTGGGTTTAATTTAAAAAAAATGTACTGGTCATAGACCTCCTCTTTTAGGTGAGAGGGAATTGGCTATAG
>DWBH01000726.1:0-11227 GCA_018230765.1 Ernsta delagoae
TGCTCCAGTCCAAACCTTCACCAGTTGTGAGAGACCCTTGCCTAGTAGTCAGACATTAAAAGACATTCATAGAGAAAAGAAACAAATTTACAAACATACTGTTTAGTTTAGGTAGATAGGTACTCTCAGAAATAGAAAGGCAAGCAAAGAAGCAAGCACTAAGCTAGCTAGATTTGTAGTGTCAAAATTGGATTTAATTGTAGTATGTGCCTAATGCCTAATTAATATGCCTATGTGCACTTATAATGGTAGCATTCGCATGGTAGGAGTGTATAAAATCAATTGAGGAAAAATAAAAGGGAATACCAATGTAGTGACTCATCACATTTTTAAGAATCAGGGATTTGCCATAATGTTGCTTGTGAAGTGTACCTACTAGTAGAGTACATATTTTACCTGAAAGATTAAACTTAATTCGTAAAGATTATTAAACTATGTAAATAGTCTGAGGTTATCTCGAGACATTTAAACTATTTAATATTATGCTTTAGCTTTAATTTTACTTTAGTATTGTAGGTTTAATATCTTAAATTGTACAAAGGTTAAACAAACACATTTGTTATCAAGTTATATTAGTAACAGTAGTAAATTTCAATAAATAATGGTGATGAAATTCAATGAAAATCAAAAATTCTTACATCATTTAATGATTAAATATCACATCAATCAACATTTACTTTTACTTTCATAAAATTCTCATTAACACTCACAATATACTGTTATAAATAGACACTTAGATAATATAGTATAATATGAGATTGTTCCCTACTTCTTAACAATGATAAATACATATTGTAACATCATATAAGCATGTTATTGTAACATCAAAAGATCATTCTTCTCTACAGATACCATAACACATTGAGACATGCAATTTCCATGATTTTGGCAAGATTTATTGGGCAATTAGTTCTGTGACATTACTTTTAGTAACAAGTGCTACTAAGCTGCCACTGGCTGGCCTATCTTGCCCCTTCATCCATTTTTCAAATAACTCAGCTACATATGTCAGCGGTGTCCAGGAACTGAAGTCAGCTTTAGGCATCCACTTCCTGTTCATTTCAGTGTCAAGTGTGACCGGCATGATTGCTACTGCCAAGGAATCTTCTGGAAGTCCAGAGTCCTTACTACCCAAGGACTTTGTGAGTTGATGAACAGCGGCTTTGGCTAGACCGTATCCAATCATGCCTGGTGTTCCTTCTAGTGCTGCCTTGGCACCAGTGAGGGCGAGCAGACCCCCAGGACTGAGGTACTTTGCGGCCACAGTTGCAGCAATGGTTGAGCTCCACACAGACTGTCTCCACATTAAGTCAGCTTGCTTGGAGAGGTCCTTGGCCGCGTTCCCGCCGGCCCAGCCGCCCGCCACGCAAATCACAGCATTCACTTTCTGACCTTGCAGCGCCGCTCCCAGCTCGTTCACAACGTGTTCCTCCTGCTGAACCCAGGAAGCATCCTTCGGGACGGTTATGTTGACGTCAGCACTCTCGTTAGGATTCAAATCGACGCTCGCTACCCAGAAGTTGTTGGTTTTGAAATGTTTGACGCACGCGGCTCCGAGCGCGCCGCGGCCGCCGTATACAACGATTCTTCCGCTGGCCATGATGACGTCTGGTTCCTTTCACTGAACACAGCAAACTAACTCTACAGTAACTACTAAGTAGCACCGGCGAAGAAACCACTCTCGTTGCGGTGTGCGGTAACCTCGACTATCAACTTATCAGCCACATGAACGACCGATACACGCCAAAGTTGATTCGGGTCACTTTTATTATCAGTGTCTAGCGTAAGGTAATTAAACGTGGGAAAGTTAACGATAAAAACAACCTTTCAAGTCCGGTGTTAATTGCAATCAACAAGTTAAGCACGCTACCAATGAGAATAAAAAATTGATAAGTAAGTATAAATTTAAATTGTATGTAGGTATGTGTGTGTAATACGATGATAATGTTATCACTTTGACGGAGGCTTTTATATTTACTTTGTTGACGTTGACAGTCCTGTCCGTCAAGCCATGAGCAATGTCAAAGTGATGTGACATTACCTTTGACAGCGGTAGAATTCGACGTTAACCCGCTAATGTGTCTGTCTCGTTTCATTCATTCATTTTTAAAGCGTTTGATTAAAGTTTGTGCGACGTTTAAATAATTTAATTTAGTGTGAAATTTCCTAATTTCTTATGTAAACAATGCTATAAATTAGTTTATTCATGTATTTTATCAGGATTTTGTCGATTCTATTTAGCTCTGAAAAAAAAACATAAACTTACATAATATGTCTAAATCTCTGTAAATAATTATACTTACCTACTCTTCGCATAAATAATTATGCAGCGCTGTTTATAATTGCGTTATTATTGTTGATTTCATTAAATAAAAAACATTAGATTGTGTTTGTGAAAAATTTTAATTATAGTTTTGATCGTTAACTACTTACAATACAATAATCTAATACCTACATAATGATAGTTAAGTACATAGTTAATCAATTAAATTTAATATTTTGAGATTCTTGAGCTAAGCTAAATTAGTACAGCTAAAGATATGATTGCGTTAGGTAGGTGTATAAAATGCAGGTAGGATAAAACTGATAAAAGTAGAAGGTTTTAATTTTACTTTTCTCGAGTAGGTAACGGTGGTTATTTTACCTATTTAACTTAATCTACATGGAAATAAGTGTCAATGAAATATTAGATATATATATTTAAATTATAATGAAACCAACATTAATAAATAAAATAGCATATAAATAAATAACATAAAAATCTTCACAGTGGAACAATATTATCATTATTTTGCACAGTAAAAACTGTTATAAGAATGTTAATAGGAATACTAATACTTTTAAATACTAATGTAGTATTATTTAATATCTCGGCACCTCGTTGGTGATGGACGTTGTTGATATCCAGAATAATGCTGAGTATAAGAGCCACCACGGTTGATATCACCTAGGAAACATTTAAAAAATAAAACAAATAATAAAAACGTAACAAAAAAACAAAATCACACAAAACGAAAATAATGCAAAAAGCTGAAATAAGTAAACGAAAAAAGAAATGAAGTTAATAAAAATCAACAAAAAGCCCCATTTTAAGAATCGGCTGTGTACCTACATATAGTATTTGCCATAGTATAAAGAAATGTATCGCAATGTCAAATAATATGTAGCTAGATTGTAGGTGTCTTGGATAAAACTCCTGCCTTAAATAAATCTAGATTTGTCGTATCAGAGGTTAATAAAAAACTTCTGTAGGTACGTCTTATTATTACGTAAAAATAAGTGTCCTACCTATGAAGATTTTTAAAGAAAATCTTATTTTGTGTAAGACATGTACGAAGATGATAAGTAGATAATCTTACTTAGGTACATTTAATATTTGTAAGAAAATGCCAACAATACAATCGAAATTAAGATAACATACAATGACCTCGTGGGAAAAGTTACTGGCTTTGTCATTTCTTCGCATGTAGGCTAAAGGTTTAGCAAAATTTAATTTTCAAAGTAGGTGTGATTCATTCAAAGACAAAGAGTATTAAACACTTCAAATACCATAATATTAACAATAATATTTTTTTGTAATAAGAAGGTCATCTAGTTTTTTTTCGTCGATGCCAATGTCTTTATAAATACCTACTGGTAGGGTATTTATCTTAGACAATTACAACCATGATTATGTAATGTCTTTATAAATAAAAATAAGTGTCGTTAACTAAGATGGCACATTTACAAGTTTGCTAGAAAGTAGAAACCCTTCCAAACTTTTGGGTTGCTCTGAAGTTAGCGCGAGTGTCACTGTCACTGAGCACACTGTGAATAGATACTTACACCTACAATCCAATCATGATTAGTCATGAAATAACCATGTCTATATTTGAATTTTCAAAAATATCGAATCTTAAAATATACGCATTATAACGCACAATGTTCCTAGACGCCAAAAACTTTGGACCGAATAATATATATACCTACAGTAAATAAACCCTTGACATTTCTCTTTTAAAATAAAGCAAAAAAACTCGAACTCTTATTCCCATTTAAATTTTGTACTGATAGTGCCGGATCGAGACCGAATGTCATTTTGAGGACGTCACAAAACACTGCTCCGGTCATTAGACCGACCGAAATATGATAGAGCCAGTCAGCTATCTTCTTTTGTATCTGGCTTTTGTCCGGTTCCAAAGAGGAAATGATTATAGCCAGGATACCTGCCACCGCCTGTGTCAATAAAAATATGGGAATAAGATTTCACTTTTGCGCTATACATAAGTATTTACTTATTAAAACTTAGAACAAATAACTGCTTATAGCTATTAAAGATTGCATAATTAATATACCTTCGATCTAGAATCATGATACCGTGACATTAATCTTTCTTAAATATTCATTATTAATAAAGTTGATTCGCTCTAACACAAGTGGGTTATTTGAATACTCTATGCCAAAAGCAGATATGACAATATTTGTGATAGAGATGACGAATATAAATATAACTATGACGTCATTGAGAATTAGTGCAGATGGCTGGTCAGCGTGGTCATTGAGATCCAGCCCGCCGATTACAACGAACAGTAATCCAACCAGAAGCTAAAACAATATTATGCCCTTAATTATAACTCTATCAGTAGCATCTCATGGTTGCTGTAAATCGTTATGGTACTTAATTATCGTGAACATGTATTGTGATCTTCAGTAAAGACAGGTATGAGTAATCATAGCCATTGTAGGTTCTAAGTTAAACACTGTCTAGGTACCTACCCTTGAATTAAATTAAAGGTTAAATTAAATTAAAGTTTAATTTAATTCAAGAGTAGGTACCTAGACAGTGTTTAACTTAGAACCTACAATGGCTATGATTACTTACTCATACCTGTCTTTACTGAAGACCACAATACATGTTCACGATAATTTAAACTATTAAAATAGTAGATCAAATCAAACAGCCTCTACGACCTCGATCTCGGTGTATCTAGCGAGCGATGAATCAAACGAAGATACTAAAACATTGAGCATAGTGACAATAAAAGCAGCAGCGGTCGTCATATAGTTGATGTTGAGAGCTGAGGCCCTGTGCCGGGGTAGGTGGAACCGGCAGTCTCGCAGCAGGTTTAATGACAGCAGCACCAGACCCATCGCCACCTATGAACTTTACCTTTTAGGAATAGACAACTATTTATTTTTCGCCGTCGATACTTTTCTTCAGCCTGCCACCGTTTTTTATTTTACCTCTATCAAGTCAAATAAATTATGTGTGAGGTATTGCTTCCGATTTCTATTAGGTAACTACATCTTCTCTTCTATAAAACAGTTAAGTTAGCACTTATGACTAAATTGAAAATAAAGGTTCAGAATTTTTTAGTCAGTCAGTTAGAGCGAAGGGACTGTGATAAGAGGTGGAAGATGGATATAATCGTGGAGCAAGTTTGACAATACCAGCCTCAGACGTATTGCTAAATAGGTAGGTACTAACATTACTAACATAAGAACTTTACCTGGGAAACACCGCTGAGTTTGTAGAACCAACAGCAAAGACGTTGGCGGGAAACTTCGGCCATAGTAGAGTGGATACTATGGATTAGTAAATAATACTTAATCTAAAGTATTTTTTCTCAGTCGATGGCTTTGTTACAACTTACCTGTAAAACCATGGATATAGAGATGAGGGTGACGAGCAGAGTATAGAATTCGTGTTTAGGACCGACTTGGAGCACGTATTTGAGTTGAGACGCGTTTGAAGTCAAAAGGGCGATGTCGAGCATGCCCTGAGCGACAGTTTTCTTCGTCGCATATCGGTTGGCATCCAGCCCTTTGACCTGAAAGGGAAAATAGAGAGTGGAAAGTTATCAGGGGTGTCAGGAGTATTTACAGAATAGAATCTTTGGTTTTTTGAGTTTGTTTGCCCATTTGGCGTTTCACGCTTGAATCAATAGGTTCCGTTCAAACTGTTTTCCTTGAGCAACACATCGTTGCAGCTAGTGGTAAATCATTTTAATGGTAAAACTTTTTTAAGATCCTTGATTAAGTACTTTAAACACACAAAACTTATTCTGTAAATCAAAATCGAAAAAAGATGTTTTTACGTAGGTAGAGGTATCCTATCCTATCCACAATATTTTTAAAGGACCTTTCTATTCTAGCTACTAACAACTAGTTTATTGTTTGAGGATAATTAAATACACAACCTCATTAGTATAATCAGATAAATTCTGTTTAATTATGTCAATAAAAGAATATTTATTTACTTCACTTCCGTACACCTCTGTAGGGGCATCTTGCTCGTTTTTAGTTATTAAATCATCGATATTGATCTCCCTTACATCAGAAGAGTCAGTAACCTTTCCTTCACTATTTTTCTCTGCCATATTAACCACTGAACCTTCCTCACAATACCACACGTAAACACAAACTGACTTCACACTTAAAAACAAGACCCAAAAATCAAAGATAGGTAGGTATCTCACTAAATTAATATGAAAACGTTTATTCCGTTAACCGTTTCCTTTTTACAAGGTGAGTAAAAATCGGAAAGGAACAACTAAATACAATGAGCAGCAGCAATTATGTTCGCGCTAAGTCGATTGATTTCGGAAACAATTACTTAGGAACTTAGGTACTTATTCAAGTAAGTAAACCTACCTAATCGCTGAATCGCGACGTGACTTTTACGAGTTTTATAAAGTCCTTTATGTTTATTATAAGGTGTGTGAAGTAATTGATGAGTAAGAAGCTGTTTTGAGCCGACGGATTGTTGAACCTTTTGTTTCGTTTTGTTTGTTTGAATAAGAAGGGAATTACGAATTTTTTTTAACATCTTTGTGCACGGCCATGAGTTAAAAGCAGCAACGACTCTAGGTAGAGTTCCATCTACCCACTTCTTATGGGTAAAAGTTACTCTTTTATGATATTCTCTCTTTTATGATAGGTAGGTACCTACTACTTACCTATTGAGCTAAATGAGTTGAACAAACCGACAAAAATTTAATTAAATCTCCCAAATTGCTTAATTCGTTAAACTGCTAGTTTAAGTACATCATAAATCACAACAGCTGGTGGAAGTCTCACTACAACGGAAGAAACATTCAAACTGTCAGTGGTCCACCACACCTTTAAAACGGACGTACGGAATATCTGTATTGTGATGCAGAAGTCCGGAGTAGACACAATTAGTAGATAGGTAGGTACCTAATTAGATTATAATAGGTAGGTACCTACTGTAATTATATTATAGTAGGTATATTCACAGCTGGGCATTTACAGGTGCGGCAATGATACCTTATGACGTAAAGCTGGTAGTTCACTCGTATGGAGAATCCAATAGTTTCAAGGATATACAACTGTTATCTGCATTTAAAGCTTAACAATGTAAATAAAATGTTCATAGAAATGATCTTACCCCATTTTGTAACCCTGCAGGTATAATCGATGCCATTATCTCAGGCGGCTCTTGTTAACTTCACTCATCTAATCTACAAATGTGCTTATTAACTGCTGCTTATTAACTTCATCATCTATGCAAAATGATATCATTGATTATATTTTAATGGGAAAAATGTTCAGGTATGTTTACACCGTGCAAAGATTTCAATAAAACTGTTGATGTTGGATTGGACAAAACAGCGCGAGTTGAGGACAATCCCAAAGTTCAAAACAGAATGACTTATTGAATCGATATCGTTACCAAACAACGATGATGACAACAAATTTGTATACCACTAGAGTATCTACAATGTTCATGTTCATAGGTAGGTACCTATTGTGTTTAGGATTTTTTAACAAAAAAATTTAGGCGTCAACACAGGTCATGGCACTGGTTAATGGTATAGTGTAGGTGGGTGTTCTAAAAAGAAACGGTACGCACCATCCCTACACAGTAGCTATATTTTTTAAAACTGTAAAGTTTTTGGTTTTACAAACAGAATTTTTATGATAATGATTGGATTTTTATGAAACGATTGGATGTCGAACTGTAGTTAAAGACATTATGTGGGTCATTGTGAGTACCGTCCAGATTTAACTGAATGACCAGGCTTTTTTCTCCCGCCGATGTTGAATGGTAACTCTACAATATACTCATTGAGTTCAATTTACTTTTCGCTGTTCCGTTACTTTTTCTACGTCATGGGAGCTATAGCCCAGACCACAGTTATGTAGCTATATAGTTATCTATATAAATAAATGTTTTTTTTCGTACCAATATAAAAGTCACAATCTATTTTTCAGTTCTTATAAAAAATTAGCAGCGCCACGATTCTCGTGAATGAGGTGGTCATCGACTTCTAAACTTTTACTAGTAAGTACGTAGTGTAGGTAGTCGTCAAATAAACACGCAATCAGATAAGAGCTGCGGTTATGAAAGGATTGCAGGGCATTAACTTTATGTTTGACGAGGTATATATGCCTATTTTCAGTTAAAACTTAATTACGATTGATCTATCATGTAAAGGAACTAGCTACCTAAATATACGATATTGTAGGATTGGATTGTAGCTGTAGTTTATCTGGATTATGCTCAACACAGTGCTTAAGGATCATATTCATAAAAAAATTACCACTTTATATATAATCTTCTCACCTAACGTGACTCTTTCTCTCTACCTACAGAATGTACAATCTCTACACAAATGTGCAATGTTTTACGAGAAAGTAATGAACTTTCAAATTCTCTTTAAGCCTAGCTACCTTGGTAGGTATCCACCTACCTGTGTCATTTCTTTATAAAATACCAAAAGGTAAGTTATCCTGGCATCCTGACATCTTATGAAAATAATCTTATTGTTACTAACTTTTTCAAAGAATTAGATTAGAAGGAAGGTAATTCCGATTCTCTTGCCATGAAGTTTTGAAAACTCCGCGCGCTTCACTGTAACTTTATATTTTCTGTCATTATTGTTCATATGAATTTTTCCTGTGTTTTATTATATGTGTATATATACAATATATACTTACTTTATGCAATAAAATAATTCATTTAGAGATAACAAATATTTTTAAATTAAAAGTGAAATGAAATGAATCGTTCGCAAGTTTGCTCCTCCCGCCGTGATTTCGCGTCGTTCATTGGACTCGTTCGTTTGTTGAGTTGAGTTTGTATCTGTCAAACAAGATATTTTTATTTTGTTTTTATCGTGTTTTTATCCAAATAATGTTGTAGAGAAATAAACAAAATACTTCTTTTTATACTTGATGTACCCTTGTCTCACGAAATAACGTTTAAACCGTGTTTTAATTGTAGTTTGCTTCAAGTGAACTTTAGAAATTGAGAGTTGTAATCGTGTTGACTTGTGAATTTGATTTGTTAATTAGAGACGTTAAACCTTCCAAATGTTGCCTTCTATGCCAATATTGTTTTCGAGGGAGAGTCAAGATGCCTTTGGAAATAAAATAGTGCCAAGTACGAGCTTCGTTAACCAAAATTTAATTGCAAAACCCGCCATTGCCAAGGAGGTGAGTCAGTCGACTGGATGCGTATTAATTTATGTAACTCAAATAAACGTAATTTAGCTTAACTTTAAATTGGTATGTATGTCAAATAACATTTGATACTATTAACGTCACTTTAAACACGTTTTCCAAGTTGTTTACAACTTTTTTAGCTGGTAAATAAACAAGAAATTGCGCCTTATCACAGTGTAACACTGTCTGCCATTTTAAAGTATAATTTTATACAGTGACGTTGTTTGTTTTTTTAGCAAACTGCACCAGAGCCTGTTCAGCCTGTACAAGGGACATCCAAGGAGAGTGAGGGAAAGAGCAAAGTCTGTCCTCAAAAAGAAGACCCTCCAAAAAGTCCCACTAATGCATTAGAAGAAGGTATGATACATAATTATTGAAATCAAATTATTCTACTATGGGAATTATTGTTCTTCCCTGTTATTAAATGCATGCTATTTTGATAAACACAATTAGATAATCGAGATAGTGTTAAAGTTTTTTGGATCTGTTTAGTCATACCATAAATCGTGTAATAGAAACATAAAAAGAAATATGCATTTGAGATTGTACATACTCCTTATGTGCTTGTGGGACTAAAATGATGATCATAGTACCTTATAAGCATAACCTAAACTTTTGATTTAAGACAAAATACCAAAAAATGGTTGTGCCATCTTTCAGATGCATCTCCAGTAAAAAATGTAGAGCTGTATTAATAAATGGAATTTAAACTTTAGAATCATCTTGGGAGTGTTTTTCCCATAGTTTTCATAGTTGTTTTCTCTCTCTTTCTGTATTTTCAAACACTCAATCTTTTTTTATTAATACATGCCTTAGACATTCAATACTGACATTCAATATTGACTGTATTGTTTCAGCTCTTGTCAAATCATACTACTCAAAAGTGCAGTCCAGACTAGCTGCAAACTCATCTGCAACTCCCAAGAAGTTTGCCCAGTTTCAGGAAATACTAAAAACCTTTGATCCAATGAAGGAGACTCCTCTGGATTTGTACAGGAAGCTGGAGCAGTTGCTAGGGGAGGAGCATAAGGAAGTTTTGGAAGAGTTCCTGTTGTTTCTGACTCCGGGCCAAGCTGCTCAAGTTGGAAGATTCATGGACTTTTTTATGCAGTCACAGATCCTTGGGTTCATTGAACTGTTGCAAGTAAGTGGGTACTTTATTCTCACTACAGAGTAAAAGGGAGTTATGTTTTTAAGCCAATAAAACAAATATAGTATATAAATATTTTTATTGTTGAACTTGACTATTTTCCTAAATCTTATAAGTACATCTGGAACTCAGCTGTGTCTGTAGCCTTTACATTGAAGATGTTTAAAAAAAGCTATTACTAGGGGTCTGTATAAACGCAATGAACACAAATCTATGTATTTTTGTCTGTATGTTTGTGTGCGCTAATCTCAGAAACTGCTAAACTGATTCAAATGTGGTTTTCACTAATGTATAAGAATTTAGAATAGACACTTTTTAGAGTTTCACTTAACATCCAGGCTTTTATTTTATTTTGATTTGAACTTTGTACTAGATTTCATAACTTTTTAGTGTTTTTGACAAACGTAGTAGTAGGCATTAACTAGTAGGTAATAAAGAAATAAATAAGAGATGATTTTACTTGATGATTTCCATGTTTATGTTACTGCATTGCATTTACTTGTAATAATAGTAAAAAAGGTTTGTTAATAAGAAAAAAATATTTCTTGACTATATACAGGGTGTCTCGCGGCGATGCCACATGGAGGGGAAGTACCTTAAATATTGATGATAGAGAATTTTACTGAA
>DWBH01000727.1:0-11224 GCA_018230765.1 Ernsta delagoae
GTACTTGTAAGTACTCTGTGTCTGTCCCTTTCGGGTGCACGCGAATGCTGAATCTATTTCATCCTTTATCTAAGTGTCTATTAGACAAGATAGGAGATAACTGTCAAAATTGGGTCCCTAAAAAATGTCAAAAACCAAAAAAACCATCAACGACATGCTATTTGGGCTCAGCGGTTGTCAAAACAAACACAAAATTTGTTTATTTGTAATACTATAACACTATGTATAGCTAATAGGTATTGATATTATTATTAATTCTGTTTTTGGGGTCGCGTCTGTCATTCTATTGCCGTTCTATTGAACTATATTCTCTAAGGTTCAGTCTAAATGGAAATGTCTGTCTCCTCTACTCGAGTTAAGTCAGCCTAACCCTGACACTGACAGGTGACAAGCAAAGCACAGGTCACACACAGGGCACAGAATACTAGATTAAAGGATGGTAGATATGAATAGCTTAAGATTTTCTGCTTTATTGATATTAACTATAAAAAAACAACTATAACTATAAACTAATAAATGATTTGTGTTGATTTCCGATACTAATTCAAATATTTCACAGTTCACTCCATAGGTTCACTCATCGTGAACAACAAAATGAAAAAAATATTCTAGTTTTAACTATCCGTTAAAACTAAATTGGCTGCTTTAAGTTTTACATTGATTTTTTGGTGTCTTCAAGTTACTTCACCGCTTTGGACCACCTTCCCCTCCCCTTAGGTTTCTGTAATAGGTACCTACTGTTTTCTAAAGCATAATAATTATATTGAAATGTTCGGATGAAGAAAAAAGACAACTCTGCTTTAATTTATTTAAATTTGCTTTAATATCTGATTGAAGCAATAATTACAATGGTTAAATATAAGTACGTAGGTACATACAGAATCATTATCCTACAGTTCCTAAACATTTAATATAAACCCTTTTAAACTAATGATGAATTTCGATTAAATACAATACTTATCTATTATCTGATTTGTATAGCGTGGAGTAGTAGGTAAGTATATAGGTATGTACTTAAAATGCGACATGTTCAAATATCCTATTAATTATTATAATAATGTTCATTAAACTACCGATAGATTATTTTGTGATTTAATATGGCTAAGTGTTTTAACAATAGACAACGATTTAACAATACGTAGGTACGTATCTTATAGATATTTGTATCTCGATGTACCTACCTTTCTAGCTCTGAACAGGCAAAAATGTTTTATTTTCACCAATATTTTTTAGAAACACAAGAATCTAAAAAACACATTAAGTATTATACTTTAAATAAGCAATAAACTGACATAAAGTCAAATAAATCATTACTACGATACGATACTTACGAGTATTTCAAGTCCCTTCTTCGTCACAGAGTTCTAATTTATCGACTCTTAACTTTTGAAAATAGAACCTACCCAGTAGTTTAAATTTAGATTAAATCAAAAAGGCTTACCTTGCCTCTAAGCCTTGCCTATTTGACTTGTAATTACTCGTAATTTGTAAAAATGTTTTTTAAAAACAAAATACCTAAATGATTCAAATGAATGGACACCTTACATTTAAGTTTCAACTTTTATGCATTCATAATTCAAGAGCAAAAAAAGAGTAGATAATACGTAACATTTTTTACAAGTTCATCTAATTAATAAACAAACCGAAGTTTGTGAAATCTAACTGTGAGACAAGAATAGCGTAAAACTGCAGATGGTCACTTAAACTAAACGCACTTGTTCTTAAAACAGGTCTCTATCTACCTAATTATAAATTTTACTGACATTGTGAATAAGCTACAGAATTTGAGGATAAATGATGATCCGCAAATTCTGTAGCTTGCGACCGTTTTCAGGCAATATCCACATTTATGCCCTATTAAAATGATAGGTACCATCGAAATAATTATCTTTTTCTTCAATCTTCATACTTATTTCGATTTTATATTAGGTATTTTAGGTTTAAGACAAAAAGTAATAATCATTATTATTTATTTACGACTTAGGTACCTATTCTTTCATGTTAAGTCCTTAAATAAATGTTTTACAATTTTATATTTTTTTATACCTAGATACCTATTGTCGTTTACCTATTATAAGTCGGTACTTAGGTGAACTTAGGTAGTTAGGTGCGTTAGGTCATTATTATTGAAAATGTATTTTTTTAAAATTCGATGTTTTAAATTTTCGGTTCTGTAATGAGCCCGAAATTGTGTACCTAAGGAAAAATACACTGAAATAATGCCTAAGTAGATAGGTAACTATAGAAAGAAACCTATACTTTCTGATGTTTTATTTAACATAATGAAATTAATCTATAATTAGGTATTATAAGTTAACATTATTTATTATGTTTCATATCACGCATAACATTTTCTTGAAAACAGTTCAATAGTAAAAATTTGCATAAATATTCTGACAAAATCTCCCTGGCTCATGGAAGGCTTTGTAGAATAAAATATACTTAGATACTTACGTAGGTATCTATCACTCAAGATTCAAAACATTATTGAGTAGGTACCTATTCACTTTCTCAGTTAAAAAGTTAATTATAATTAATTCTTTTTGTCTTTCTCTAACATTTATCCTATTTTCTTAAAAATATTTTCTGGTGTGTTATCTTTTACCTTACAGTGGATTTTAGAAGTATAACTCCGACTTTTGTAATGTTATTATATTTATTTATAAAAAATGCCATGTGAAATGGAATGTTAGGGAAATACCTTATATAAGTACTTACTATGAAAAACCCTAAATACCTACCTACATTATTAATTTCTTAATTGAGGAGAATCTTAGTTACCTACAGTGACTTATGGCACTCAAAGACGTGGTCGCTCACTGCGCTTAAAATTCACTCAAAGGCGAGTAGAGAGCCGAGGGAACTTTACTCAGAGTTTCCTTGCGGGATCGAATCAGGAACGTGGCATGATCGAAGCAGAAGGATGACTACCGCAAGAAAACTAACTGAGATTGTCTTCCGAATCGCTACTCTTCAGTGTCCCTGGGCAGGGCACATGGGGCAGAAAAGTTTGTAATGTTGAATGCGTATCGGATGACATAGCGTGGACAAGCCTCATATAAGGTGGACCGCCGGCGCCGATCTGGTTAGGGCCACGGAAACCGTTGGATGTGTGGGTTGCATTTGCATAGAACCAGACATATTTAGCATTTGTCCAGTAGGTAGGTAGTGGACGTTTTCTCGTTGATAATTATGATCTTGAGTTATCAATTAGGTAGGTATATCTACCTAAATCAATTTTCTTTAACTTTTTTACTTAATAGGTAGCTATGTAGATTCAAAAATGTTACAATGCAAAATTTTTAATGCCATTACAAAAGTCGAGTTTTAGGTAAGTACCTAATTATGACTTATATCTAAAATAAATCTAATGTTTGTTTTAAAATGTTCATGACCTAAAGAATACCTATAGGTAGTTCTATTTCCATATAACAAGGTTTCTAAAGAACTTAGTTTTGGTACTTCGATACGTCAGTGGAAACCATTTTAACATATCTATTATTATTATGTGTCTATTTTACGAATAACTACAAAATCTGGCCAATTGTCCTCTATTTAATAACTTGAATCAAGATTAAATATTACTTATATCAGTTTACTACTGATTTAGCTGATACTCGTAAGTAGATTCTATTCTACCATTAACATCAATATTCCTTAGTGTCTTTCATTTGTACAATTTCTACCTAAAAAGCTGTTTATACTTACATCGATTTTACACACAAACAGATAAGTACAAATGATTTAAACAAGATTAAATATGTTTTAGCTTTATGTTCGCCAGTTGCGAATACTTATATGAAAAGACATGACAGCATAATAGATTTCCTTACGCAATAATCTAAGATCAATACAAACAACAAGTAATACAAATTTTCGTTTCAAACACGGTAAGAATAGATATTTAGACAAACGGCTATACATTTAATTTTTTCTAAAACGACTATAAAATAGTTCGAACATTTATGTAAACAGATCTCAAACGAGATTGCAAATATTTCTATCATTATTATTATAAGATACCTATTTTGCTATTTAAAAATCTGCTAAAATATAAACAAACACTTTAAAAAGACAAAATTCAATATACTTGTTATTCTTTCAAAATGGGTGTTCTACGATTGTTGATTGGGTATTTAACAATTTAGACACAGAGGCAAAATATTTCTGTATATTTATATAATAATGTACCTACTTTGGTATCTGTTAATTCAAATGGCAAGAATATGGCAAGCGACAGACAATAGGTAAGTATTAATAAGATTCTACGTTGTAATTTATGACTATTTTTCCTTACAATGATACTGAAATAGTGCAACATCACATTGAGTGCAGTGATCAAGATTTAAAAAATCAATCTTGTATTTAAAAAGGTGTTACTTAAAAACAATACTCACATAAACTGGAAACCTATGGGTTCTGAAAGTTGCAATACCAAAGTGAATTTAGGCGTAGATTAGGTACGTTTATGAACAATCGAACCACGTATGTCCACCTCTAAAATGGTGTCTATTTAAAAACATCAGTAAAAGCACAGTCCAACATGCAAATAGGATTTATCAAAGATTGTCTAAGTATTAAGCTGGAGTTATTCTGAGAGGTAGAAAGTCGCCCAGCTTTTAAACCCAGAAGCGTGCCTATACCTACTAAAAGTTACATAAAAAACTATCCTTGCAATGGTTATATTAGCTATCACGATAACAGCAAGCGAGGGCGACATTTTACTAACTCAGCAATTACTCACTATTAACAAACGCAGAATAAGAAATATACAAGGTACAAAAATAAGTGCAGTTGCTAAGTTCTTCAAGACATTTGGTCCAAGTCTAAGAAAGAAAATAAGAAAGTTCATTTAATTTTGCTACTGTGAACACAATTTTAAAACTTGGAGATATGGATAGTTGTTTCTTTCCAGTAAGCCTTATCTGGGTGAATATTTCGTTACGTGCTAGATACAATTCTTGTAAGTACATAGATAAAACCAAACATTACCTAGGTAAGTACCAATTATAATAATTTTTGTAAAACATACGAGTCTTAACATCCTCAGTATTTACTTAAGTAAGCTGGAGTTGATAAAGTTACATGAGTCAATTTTGTAAGGACGCTGTTCTTATTTGGCCTAAAAGTTTGGCGTATGTAGATAGCTAGCTGTCACTGAACTTGTATTTTAAAATGGAAGTTTAAGATGGAAATAAGCATCTCAATTTAATTTCCATCATACCTATAACTTTTTTAACGTCAGTACCTACGTATTTGTACTACAAAAGCAGTATCTTCTCTTGTGATTTTATTTGGATAATCTCATTCGCATCATCAATAGAGCATACAACTAAAAATATTATGTAAGAGGTAAGTACTTATATAAGTATTAAGTACCTACCGATTTTATGTTGTGTAAATGAGAAACGAGAAATTGTAGGTAGCGCTTACAAAATAAACATCAATCGCGTTTTTTAATTAAGTATTGTCTACTATGCACGAAACGAGATATTCACTGATCCGTTAAAATGTATAGCAAGTAGCAATTTTGGTATTCGCCACATTAAAAAATATATTTCTTAACAAAGAAAGATTATCTAAAAATATTCTATACCTCATAATTCAAGTGTTAGGTTATAATAAAAGAATTCGTGTCTTAAAACGCGGACATATAATACAAAGACATATAACCATCTATTTTAGGATATGAATTGCATGAGATAGATTAAACAGACGCTACGGTTAGTTGGAAATATTAAATATTTCTCATTAATGAAATTAATATACATAATATCAAACATCTAATAAGAATGGCTTGAAGTGCCTGCAAAGATGTTACAACATGCCTTAAACGCACCAGCGACTGATACCTGCAAATAATATACTTTATTAAATATCTAATATTGTCATCAGAACGATAATAATATATGTAAAAATAATTAACATTTTAAAACCAAGCAGGTATTTACGGTAAATAAACACCGACAAAGGAGAATTTTATTAAATACTCATTGACTATACCTCGGTTATTCCTCCATAGCATTACAGACCTAGAAATCATAAACAAAACATTAATAATGATTATTTAAAAATATGCTGAAATTAAAAAAAATAGTTTTTGCGTGTCATTTTTATTTTGGGTTTAGAAGTTAAATTAACTAGAGACGCTAAGTTTAGTAGTTTTAACTGTTGAATTGTAACTAGTTTAGATTTTCTGCCTCAAAGACATTGCCAATTTGCAGTTGCAGTAGATACACAAAAATAGGTTCCCTTTTAATCCCTATTTGGTCCCCTTTAATCCCTATTTATTATGAGACTGTACCCATTTAAGTATTAAAATAAGTAAGTTTACCTACTTTAAAATCTCAACAATTTATACAGTTAGGTACCTACCTAAGTAAATTAACTTTAAGAGCAAGCAATAATTGGATGATGCATAAAATAGGCAGGTTACACGTCACAATACAAGCTTTTGAATTTATACCACAAAGCATTATAAATATTATGTCAGCATGATGTCTTCTACATAATATTTTAGGCTTTCTTCGACAGACTCTTTAATTTTTTAGAAGGAAGATATAAAAATATGAGAATAAGACGAACTCCGTGAATTACACGGACTTAACTAAGACAGAAGTTTTTGGAAAACGCAACATTAAGCTAGTTTACAGGTATGTTGTTACGAGTACCTAATAGATTTTAATTTAACACTCTCCTACATTGCTCTATCTTCTCTATGATTGATTTATTTACTCTTAAATTAGTGTTAGTATAAAAATATAATTATAAAACAATCATTTATGCGATTTTATAAATTTTATAGATCATATAAATATTTTATAAATCTGCCCTTTTGCGTTTTCTAAAAACTTATGATATATTTAAGTTACGTCTAAATTTTTGTAAGGCAGGATGTAAACATAAATATGCGTATACTGTATATATAAATACAAATACAAATGAACTGAATATTTACTAAATAATTTAGGTCAAGCATTGCATTTTGAAGCAAGTAAAGAATGTATGAAGATACTTATTTTATTTCTTGGAAAAAGTATAATAATAATAATAAAGTAGATAAGTATAGAAATTCCAATTCTATAATAAATACGCCTAAAGTAATAATAAATTTAGGACATCTGTTATGAAACAAATACAGTATACACAATTACGTTAATACATAAGAGCAAACTAAAATATCGATAGGCACAAGATTAAAATTGTGAAAAAAAAAGAATAATTAAAAATGACCTGATTTGTAAACCGTTGGTAAGATGTTAACGAAATTTCCAAAATTCATAATACTCTGTCGAATCGTAGTTAATAGAGTTTTTATGTTAATAGAGTTATGCCACAGTAAATAAGGTTGCCACCTTTTTTACTTTGTTGCTATCGTTTTATTCACATCTAATTTTCTTTCATTAAAGATCGATATACAATATATTTTAATTAAAAATGGAAAAATGCAAAAATTCGGTATTTCGTCTAACTACTAACTTACTCTTATACTTACTTCCCGTTAGTACATAGATGACGTCAAAAGTGGCGACGATATAAGTTTAAAGTGTTTAAGCTAAAAAAGAGAAGATAACAATAAACAACAATAAACAAAACGGAGAAAACTGAAATAAAAAATAATAAGAGCAATTCTTATTGCAGAAATCATGATTTTGGATTAATGGAAGTAACTAAATGAATTGAATATAACTGGAGAAAATGTTACATGTATGTTAATAATTAAAACCCGGTTGGAAATATGCAATGAAACATTTTCTTCTGATATGTACCTACATCAAATCAAATTTTGAGTTCTGAAAAGATGCTATGATCCTTATAGACGACTAGACTTTTATTTCTATCCAACTCTGTTTCAAAAGATCTTCAAAGAACCTAATTAAATAGTTATATAATATAATGTAACATATATTATTCCAAAAAACCTCCTCTACTTCATTGGCTCGATTTTCCATTTCAAGAATTTTTAATTAAGTTATTTAAGTTTATTTAGTTTTGCACTCTGCGAATAGAGAGAGTTTCATATTTTCTAATATAATAGGTATGTTCTAAATAAATGAAGAATTGTTTGCTAAACAAAATTAACTGAAAGGAAAAGTTGGAACGGCACGATAGACAGACAGACAGACAGACAGATATAGTAATACGAAGTATTAAGTGTAAGTAAACAGTTAAAGCCAACATTTAATTCAACAACACAATACATTGCCCACTTACCAACAAAGGCTTAAACATTAAATTAAGAGAAAATTACAACATACGGAACTATTCAATAACGTCATTATCATGTACTTCTAAATTAAACTTCGATTACCGATACTGTTCACACAAAGTTGGCTGAAAATATGAGAAAAATTAATGATATGATTAGTCTACAAAATAGTAGGTACCATGTAAAGAAAATAAGAGTGATCGCTTCTAATGATACAAGGAGAAAACTTCATAACTTAAAACTTACCAATGATAAGAGCTAAAATGATGATTCCAATCACAGCAGCAATTATCATCATCTGGAAGTTAATAAATATTAATTTTAAGCTATTTACGTTAGATAAATTCTAGGTAAAATTATGCCTGCCTAGTCTTACTCTTGTTTTGTTTTCAATTTAGGTTATTTATCAAGTAACAAGGGATAAGTTTGTATAGAAATATAAGAATAAGTGTACTGAATGTGTCGAATGTCAAACCTTTAAGTTTTGCAGCCAAAATTTGCTCTTTAACTTTCCAGCTTGTTGTTCAAATTGCGAAGCACCTTGTTGTAGTGCATCTGAAAATAACGGATGTTATTGAGACCTAAATTTGGATGATTTTTCTGTGTTTACTTACGTAGAAACTCGTGCAGCATTAGAATTACAGACTCTACATTAGAGCTTAGCTTAGAACTGTTATTGCGTATTACTCAATGTCATTGAGTTAAATCAGTCATTTAAGTTCCTTAATAATATTAAATGAACAGATTATTTTAAATTTACTTTGTCTAAGTAATTTTAAGTATAATATAAATTCATCTACTCGTTTACGAATAAATTTTCAAACAATTTCGTTCTTCCAAAGAGTCCAAAACGAATTTCTTTTTACGTAGTAAAGTTACAAAAGCCTCCCTAACTTTTAGGCAAGTAAGTACTCACCTGTATCGAAATATGGAATGAAAGTTGGTAATGTTTAATATGAACTTTACCGGCTCTGTCATCAAGTTCCGAGAGCTTTTGATCTCTTTCCAAGACTTTCTCGACGTTTGTTTTCATGATGTCAACCACCTGGAGAGGAATTTGCAAATTAATTTTTAAGTTCGTCGTTCTTTTGGTGTACCGTACATAACGCTACATACGTTAGGTACCTATATACCTACAATGATAATTTAGATTTTAGATCACCTAATAGATTGAGCCTATTCAGACTCTAATCTTTCTCTCAATTAAATTTTCTAATGCGTCTTTCATATACAGATATTATTGTGTTAAAAATATTTATCGTATTAATATTACCTATTAGTGTAGCTACCATTAAGATTATTTCGATCAAAATGTTAAACTGGATATTATAAGATTTTCTTGTGAAACCAATTAATTAATGAATTACGTGTTATTTATTTAAATTTTTGGTACTCTTGAACACATTCCATTATCTAAATAATCTAAGCAAACTTTGTATTGACGCAGTGAGTAGGTACTTAGGTGCTTTAAGTGGTTTATTGGGTAAATCTAGTTAATGCGTGGCTGTCAAAGCTTTGAATTAAATCTCAAAGTTTCTTGCTTTTCTTCTTTTATTACCTACTACTTGTATTTGTTTTGGAAGTTAATTACTTTCGCTGAAACACTGCTGATAAAACTACGCTGGCCTGTGTAAGTAAATGAATAAATAAAGATTAAATTAAAGTTTGAAACAGTTTAGTGCTTATTTTTCAAAAATACTGTTTATATTTATATATGTACGTACTTCCAGCTGTTACACTTTGTGTTCCTCAGGCCACTCACTAGAGCAATACTCCTTAAATCCCACAATTGCACTTTGCATTCAGGTGGTTAAACAATTGTAAAAGTATTTAGAGAACACTGAACAAGCTTCACCTTAAAACAAAAATCTTGGTAGACATTTATTTTCTATCTTATTATATAGTAGATACCTGGGTATCTGCTGTTTCTTAGAGTACTAAACAAACTTAAGAAGAAAAATAAAATGACTACTTCCTGTTGTATTCAGAAGAAATAAGAAAAATGTCTGTTGTGAAACGACGTAGTGCTCTCTAGTTCCGCGATACAGACAAGAACCGACAACGAAGATGCACTCGACCCGTTTTTTCTACTGTAGAAATTCTTTAACAGTTAGAAGTAAAATAAGAATTATTTTCAAAATTTCAACGTAGTTGTAAACTTTAAATTGGGTAAACTATCCCTTGGGCAAGTAAAGGAAGAGACAGTTTGATTAGATATGTAGTTAGTAGGGGTAAAATGTGATTAGTTTTGATTGGATGGAGCTGGATAAACATTCTTTGATGAATAACGAATTGTTTAGTTTAAATTAGATTAGATCCGTTGCGGACTGCGGTAAAGCAGTATTAAATTCAACGTTTGCGGAGAATCACTCTCATTTCAATTTAATTGGATTCAATTTATTTTAAATAGCAAGTAAATTGAAGAACCCAAGTTAAAAGCAACAGAAAAGGCAAGAAGCTAAAGGTACTTTCTGTAATATTAGCAAATATGTTAGTTGCTAACCCATCTCTATATATTCTACTACTGGGCACGGGTATTCTTCCAAATAGTTAAGATGCCATAGTCAACTAGCCCTAAACAGCTTTACTGTTTGAGAGTAAGAAGATGTGGGTACAGAGTTCGTAACTAACCCAAGTGAAGTTTGCAGACACATGAAGTTAAGTAGGCAATTAAACAATAGATTGAATGACCTCATCAACTTGCGCCTGAGTTTGCTGCAGGCGTCGCTGGGCGGCGATCTGCTGGGGCGTCTTCGGCCCCCCCACGGGCATGTCATCGCTGCTGGGCGCGAGTCCTCCTTCCGTCGCCCTGTAACACAAATTAAAACTAAAACTTAGGCCGATTTAAATATACTTAAAGACTTAACATTAAGAGCCGTCTTCAGACCATCTTGAGTGTGCGTTTTTCATAGTTATTTTCGCAATTGAGTGTATCTTGAGATACACTGAATTTTAAGTTGTATTCATTAATACTTTCCTTAGCTATCATTAGCTTAGTATTGCTTAGAGTTGTGA
>DWBH01000728.1:0-11221 GCA_018230765.1 Ernsta delagoae
TTTCCGTGGACTGAGCGGGACTACATTATTTGTCAAATTGTTTTCGTTCGCCTCATTCGTTCGTCAATTGAATTTTTGGACTCGCATGTTTTTGGTAATCGTTTTTCCATGAAGCCATTACAACAAATTAATTAAAAACCCCCGAAATTTATAGTGTATTGTAGTCTGCTACTCAAAGTTCTTTTATATGATACCCACAAGTAAACTGAGCGTGTAGAATTCCTATTACCGGGACTACATTATAGACACAGATGTCAGATTTTAAAACATCCAGCAAAAATCAATCTTCCCTTGACTTCAAGTAGAATCTATGCCTTCCACAATATCCCCGTATTGTGATCATAGTCCTACATGTATCGTGTTCTATCAAGTTCGATGTGTAGAACATTAATCTCTGTTGTATTTCCTCCGTCTCAGTGATTCTATTATCGCGCGTCGACTTGGGGATAACGCGGCGTATGCGGTCACGTGGGGCCACCGCAACTGGTCCCCGTATTCACGATCGTTACTAAGTGGCCTCTGATTAATAGAAACAACTTAAGATTGAGTATATCTCAAGTTACGCTTAAGTGCGAAAATGATTATGCAAAACGCGCACTAAGATTTTCTAAGTCTCATTTGCTGTTCTGAAAGCTGAACACAGCTTAGGTGGTAACCGGGCCTAATGACTGACTTATGAGGGCTCGTATTAATAATTATATTTGGAACTTAATATTGAGAACCATCTAACCGGTCCTAAGAGTCCACTTAGTATCGATCGTGAATACAGGGTGAGTGTTTGTGAAACTGAACTTGCCGAGGGATTACTGGACAACAATTGACTCGGCGACCGAGAGTACGAGGGGTTGGCTGTTAGATATGGACAGACGAACACGTGTACGCACAACTAAGTTTCTCTAAAAGACTTAAAGTCTCAAGTCCTAGGTCTTTACACATGGCTTGGGGTTTATCTATCTTCCATCTACAGAAGGTTCAGTAGTTACAAAGGTATAAGCTTATTGTTGAAAGATGTATTGAATAAAGGTATTATATAGGGACAGTTAGACTTAACATCTTAGTTATTGTCCGTCGAAATAGAGAAAATTTTCTGGAAAATCTCACACACGGTTATCTCATCCCCAAGTAAGCTGATAAAGCTTGTGTAAATAAAAATAAAGATATAAACATTCAATATCAAGACAACAGTGACCTAACCATTATACTGAGTTCAAATAAAAAAATATTTTAACGCTAAAGACAGTTAGTAATTATGTCACTCTGACATACTAGAACTCCGAATCAATATCCCGACGCCATTCCGTTAAAAATGCTGTTTAATTAACTTGATGATATCGCTGATAACAGTATACCTGTATAGATTTATTCTATAGTTGCCTCTTACTGTAGTATGAGCACAGAGAACTCTTCGGCGACCCCGTAGTCAAGTGCGTCAAATATTCCTTCATAGCATACCCCCTTATATACTTATCTACGGGTACAATCCTTTCAAAATGAAAAAAACTACACCCTCTCCAACGAAAAACAACACTTAGACTGTGTAAAAACAACTTAAGGTTGAGTGCATCTCAAGATAGACTCAAGTGTTAAAATAACTATGAAAAACGCGCACTCAAGATACGGAAATTTAGATTGAAAACAATCAATCATCTTGAGTGCGCGTTTCCAGTTACTTCCGCACTCAACATCTCAACTTGTACTAAGCTGTATGGGGCTTCAAAACCCGGCCATCACGATCACTCACCGATATAGCACCATGGTGTCCAAGGAACCGTTTCTGGCGGCCGTCCACCTGGCACGCGAGCGAGTTCAGCAAGTAGATCGCGATGCGCTGCACGAACCCCTCCTGGTTCACGTCCGCTACCCCGTTCAGCAGGATCTGCACCACCCGCTCGTATTCGAACAGCTGGAACAATAGATTCAACTTGTAGTCGCTTGCATCAAGTACGGCTTTGATTGGTGCTTGATTGCAACACTCTTTATATGCCCACTGGGTCTTCGGGTCCATCTCGGGTCTCTTCCGGGAAGACCTACCACCTGCTCGTATTCGAACAGCTGGAACAATAGATCCAAATTGTCGTCACTTGGTTTTATAGGTGCTTGACCTGAACCCTTTCCAAGTGCCACTGCTGGGCTCGGGTCTCTTCCGGGGAAGACCTGGATATTCTCTGCTCACCACCACGCTGCTCCAACACGTGTCGGATGTTCTCAAACCGGCCAAAGGGCCTCCGACTAGGTTTTACGACTGCTATCATTCAATAATAGCCGGGACCGACGGCTTAACGTGCCCTCCGAAGCGCGTCGCGCGCATACAATATGCCACTAGCGGTCACTCATCCAGGTACCGACCGCGCCCGACGTTGCTTAACTCGTGAGATCGTTATGGGTAGGTACTCTATCAGCGGGGCTATGCGCGCTTCAGCAAAGTAATATTATATGTACATACGTTAAATATGAATACTGTACAATGATAACATACTAAGGTATAATATCTGCTACGTGCTACACAAATAAAATAAATTTTTGAATACTTATATAAACAATAAAAACCGTTTCAGAAGCTAAAAAATGGCGGAAGGATCACTCTAATGATTCTATTATAGCCTAACAACAAACTGCCTTCGTCTAAAACACGGATTTTCAACAATAAAACAAACAAAAACATTTAATCAGAACCGGAACCGGAGAGTGCAAATTGTTCACGCCACCGGCGCGCACTGGCCGGCGGCCGAATACTATTTGAATTTAGTTTGATTATTATGATATGACTTTGTCACTGCAATGAAATAATCTGAAAAAAAAATATACATTTTTAACGATTTATTATTTTATTATTAATTTCCTTTGTTCTGCTTGAACAAAAGTGGCGACCGTGACAAAAGTTATTAAATAATAAGGATTAACTGGAAAATATAACCATTCTTAAATTTACGGCAAACAATTTAAATCCTAAGAAGACCGGAGTCATCGAGCGGAGTCATCGAGGCTTATAGGCGCTTTGGATATTGTTGCTGACAATTATTGTGGACATTATTTGCTGCTCCTGGCTGGCTTATTGAAGGAGGTCTATTCCAGGAAGTAGCCCAATTATTTCTCGTCCACATTATTTTCTTTCTACGTATGGTATGTACGTATTTTTGTTTCATTTGTGCGAATGGTTAATTTCTCTGAACGTCCGTAATATTTTCCTTTTTTATTAATTTTAGTTTAAAGCTGGTTTGACAGTTATTTTGCATACATATTGCAAGTCAATCCATTATTGAGTTTATTTTACGTTCCTACTGATTTCTTATAATTAGTAATTTTCCTGCAAGGCAATATGTTATTTAAAAGATTCATACTTTCTATATATTCAAGCTTTGCATATTCATTTCTTTTATGTTTCAAGGTATTTAAGTTGCCTATTTATTTCATTTATTTCACACGGTCTTATGACGTGTTTCGCAGGTTTATTTAATTTAATATTTTGCTAGTTTTCATAGCAACTGTTAATAATTTCAGTTCTTAACACGCACACCGCTTCGGTCGCTTGCTAAGTCGAGACGATTGAGCGAAGTTGGTTTGTGCTGTTTCCTTCGGTCGGCGCTGCTTCTTTCTTCAGTCAATTGCAGCGGGCGGCTAGACCGGGGAGACATTTAACTACACGGTTTGATTTAATATAAGGTATTATTACTTATTTCATTGTATTAGTGCCTGTTTAATTAATTTGTTTTAAAAATGTCTAAAGAGAAAGGCATATTATCGTTAGATACTACTGATGAGTCCAAGTCGAATGAAAAGACTGAATTGTCTACGCTCATTAAGAGGCGTGGTATTATTAAGGGACATTTAACTAGGTATTCTATCTATATTAAAAGTATAGATGCTAGTAACATGACTAGTGTTTCTTATAAGCAACTAGGTTTGAAAATTGAAAAAATTCAAGCCATGTTGTCTAATTTTTATGAAATTCAAGATAAAATTGACTTATTGCATAAAAATTTTGATGAGCAAATTTTAGAGCGAGAGTCTATAGAAAATTTATTTCTCTTAATTATTGCGGAAGGACAAGAAATATTAGAATCGTCTCCTGCGTCCAAAAATGCTCATTCAGGTTCGGATAATGGCTCTTTGCATAGCTGTCAATCTGATCGCTTTGATTCTATTAAATTACCAACGATTCAATTGCCTATATTTGATGGAAACTATTTACAGTGGTTAGAGTTTAGAGATACGTTTGAGTCAATGATAAATAATAATGATAAAATGCCAGATATTAATAAATTTCATTATTTACGTTCTTCTTTGACCGGAAGTGCATCTGTAGTCATTAAATCACTCGAATTTAGCGGAAATAATTTTAAAAATGCTTGGAAGCTGTTGTGTCAACGCTATGATAACAAAAACGTTTTAATTAATAATCATTTAAAATCTTTATTTAACGTTGAGCCTCTGAAGAGAGATTCTTATAAAGCATTACGGTTTATAATTGATCATGTTTCCAAGCATCTAAGAGCGCTGGATAGTTTAGGCCAGCCCACTGACAAGTGGGATGCGCTTATTATTTTTATGGTGTCATCCAAGCTTGACAACACTACGAGTGAAAAGTGGGAAGAACATAGGAAAATATTTCATGATTTACCTACGTTAGAAAATTTCTTTTCGTTCTTGCGTAATCGAGCGGAAGTTTTAGAAACTTCTTTTAATCGTAATGAAAAGAACGATAATGTTTCGAAAGAATTTAAAATACATTACAATAACCAATCTAAGAGCTTACCAGTTACGTTAGATAAAAAATCTAAGCTTTGTATTGTATGCAAGGAAGCTCATCCATTATATCGGTGCTCTAAGTTTAGTGAGATGAATGTTGAAGACAGGATTAATTTAGTAACTAAGCATCGGCTATGTAAAAACTGTTTACAGCCGGGCCATAATTCTTATTTATGTAGATATAATGAACTGTGTAAGTTTTGTCAAAATAAACATAATTCGATCTTACATAGACAGACTCAGGTCAAACAACCTACTGAGCCTACATCGTCAACTGTACTTCAAAGTTCACTTTCGTCGTTTTGTAAGGAGCAAGTATTATTATGCACCGCTCTTGTTGAGGTCGTGGTAGGTGATAATTCCTACACTGCCCGCGCACTCCTTGACACAGGGAGTCAGTCATCATTTGTGACAGAAAAATTTATGAATCGTTTGGAATTAACCGGCGATACAAATTCAATAAATATCTCTGGTATTAATAATGTTAAACATAACATAACCAAAAGTTGTCAACTACAATTAAAGTCAAAGGTTAATTCATACAATTTTAGTAATAGATTTTTAGTTGTTCCAGAAATTACTGGTCGGATACCAAACTCTATGATTGATATTAATAATTTACAATTACCTTATTCTATTAAGCTTGCAGATCCTGACTTTTATATCCCAAGTGGAATTGATATATTACTTGGAAGTGATGTTTATTGGAGTTTGATAGACGAAAAAACTATAAGGTTAGGTATTAATAAACCAATTTTGCAAAACTCCAAATTGGGGTGGTTGGTCGCTGGGCCATTGAAAGTTTCATCAGGTTCACCAGAATTTCAAGATTCAATGATCTGTAACTTCTCAAAGTTTAATGTTGCTACTGATAGATTGTGGAAGAAAGGCGATTTGTCAACCACATATTATAATTCCAATTATTTTAAAAAGAAGCGTAAAGCTTATTTTAGTAACACAGTTTCTAGATTAGGAAATGGTGTCAATGTTATTTAAATAATTTAATACTTTCAGATGAAAGTTTCATTTCAATTGCTTTGATTAATTTATTTTACAGATTTATATTAATTCACTTCTTTACACATTTAAATAAATCTATTTAATTTTAAAATCGTTATAATATAATCTCGTTTATTTTAAAATTGAAGTTTGAAATACGAATACAAACCTATGAATTTAAGTCTGAATCCTAAATTGCTTATGCTGTTTCCATTTATAAGTCCAAGGGGTAAATATTTTATGCGTTATACTTACTTATTAAAAATTGTTATGACTATGGCTAGACCTTTACTTTTTATTAGTTTTTTTGGGTCTTGTGAGTGACCTGACTACAGGTGTGTTTCTTGTGTCACTTAAAATTATTTATTTTTAAAAGAGGTGAACCTCGCACTATTTATTGTGACATGTTGAAACTTTAAAGGCGCTTACAATGAAATAGGTAGGCTCCTTAAGTCCTTAGGTCTAGTTGTCGGTCTGTGATTAATTTCTCTAGTTATGAGATAATAAAATTTGTGTTCAGCCGCCTACTAACCACATTATATGGTGGAATTAAAAGGTTTCTTAGTAGGTAATGGTTCACTGACGTTCTAGGAACTTTGTTTGTACAAATAGAAACAATCCCTAGTTTTCCCTAATTTCTTTCTCGTCAGTTTCATCTGACCTTTTCATCCTTAACCCCTGGGCACTTCCTATATGGATATTAACAGATTTGCCATCGCCACCTGCTACAGTGAAACATTTAAACTGATACTAATGAAAAGCTACGGCAACATTTCTATGAGCGATGGCGCAAATAACTGAATAGCAGACTCGGCAACAGCAGCATCAAGTTGAAGATTTAATTAGAAGAGATCAAATTAGATTAGAAGATTTAATTGGAAGACGATTTGTTTCCGCTTTATTGGCGACTGGGACGGATAAGTCAGTCGCAGATGTTCTTACAAGTAATGGAATAATAAAGAGGGCAATAAACAAAATGTGTGTGATTCCCGCAGATCCTTAGAATTATATTTGGAACCAATGCTTCCAACGCCGGGAGTATGTTCACGCCACCGGCGCGCACTGGCCGGCGGCCGAACACTATTTGAATTTAGTTTTGATTATTATCATATGACTGTCACTGCAATGAAATAATCTGAAGAAAAATATATACATTTTTAATTATTTATTATTTTATTATTAATTTCCTTTGTTCTGCTTGAACACTGATTGATTCTAGCCATTTAGTTTTATTTTACTGCCGAGATACAGTGATACATATAAACTTGGGGATTTTACGATCTACAAACGACGAGTTTTCGGGTATTTAAAGCGAGTGTAAGGGATAAGTAGATTTTTGATGCATGGCCTTCTTGACACACTTGACTGGAGTTTTAATTGGTCTTAATTGATTTTGACAAATAATTTCTCATATCATCGGTTGTATTATATGTGAGGACCAAATGATCATCCGTATTTGTGGTGTTCTCGGTCAGACAGAAATGGACGTAGGTACCTACGATACCTACTACGATTAGGACATCAACTTTAAAACCATGTCTTCCAAGACTTTACAAGTTATGCCCGGGGTGGCATAACTAATGTCTTCTTAGTAATAAGGTAGCTTTGTATCGAGTTCTTTAGTAACAGGAGGATGAATGCCGGATTTTTTTTTAAGTCTTTATTCTCCTATAGTTATTGCAGATCACTTAACAGCAAGTGACCAGTATCCATGAAAAAATAACTTATGGAAAATTCAGGCTGTGTAATTAGCCATGTTCCATGTTTAAAAAACTTCACTTGTTTAAAGCGGAAGCGGTGACAAAATGAAAAGCGCGTGTTGGAGACATTATTGAATCAAGCTCGTAGAACGTGCGGTGAGCCACGCGCAATTGGGTCAAGTAGGGACCACTTCGTTTGTGGAAACTCATGGACAAACATGAAGCAATGTAATGAAAATGGTGATTAAAAAACTAAAGCACTTATCAGTTCACCACGTGAAATTTTGTTTTCACGGACCCGATAAATTATAAAGATGCGATAAAGCCCAAAATTCTATTTTGTCAAAACAGTGAGGGTCGTCACGTTGTTTGTTAATCGTTTTATATTTCTGTATCACGTTCGCCTCATGTTCGAAGTGCTGTAGAATGTTCAATATACGTCATTTGAGAATTAAGCAGAATTTTGAATTTTTTACTTTACTAGGACTAAGATAATAAGCAAAAACGTCTTTATGATAGATGTTACACTGAGATAGGTACCTAGTTCTTTATATAAGCATTAAATAACGCAGACTTCTTTTAAATCTGATAAACCTCAATTTTAAATTAATATCTCCTCAAAACTAACTCTTAGTACGTTTATAAGCGTAATCTTGATCAAGTAGAAGGTAGCCATTTATAAAGAATAGGTACTTGCTTATAATTCGAGTAATCACCATGGACGTTCTACGTTCAGTTTAATTAACGGTTGTTCCATTTGGTTGTCTGTTGTTTGTATGACGTGAGATACGTTTAGGAATATCTCATGTTGACCTAGTATCGTGGTCACTCGGTCGCGTGAACCGCCGGTAACATAGTGAGCAATATTCGGTTCAGTGGAATGAATGAGTTTCCGCGCGGAAATGGAGCCTTTTAGCTTTGAGCTGGTTACAACAGCCAATATGGCTTACTTTTACTAGGCTTTTATTTTGTATTAAAGATTGATGACCAGTATATTAATGGTATACATATTACATATTATGTACCTATATTGCTTTATTGATTATCTTTGTCAGTGGTTCAAATAAAAACAAAAAAATACAACATTAAATTGTGATACCGTCTTCGTGGAAGAAAAATTTGAAATACTTGGGTACCAACTATACTTAATAAATATATATGTATATTTCACATGCATAGAAAATAATTTGGAAACTTCAATTTTAGTTTTATAAACGTAATGTCATAGATGGATTTTTATTTCGGTTATCTGGTACTTTCGGTTTCGGTTACTGAACTCCTTAACATAACTAAATAGGTAGGTACTAAGTATACTGAGGCAAGTCTTATTAACATGGAAACTTAGAGATTATTTTAAATTATGATTGAACTAAAAACCAAAAAAACACCCTCTGATAAAACGATCTGAGTAACTTAAGTTTTTTAAACTTGTTACGTCACTACCGCTGCTCACAGCTTTTTATAGACATAAAAACGTCTGGCAACAGAAATTGCAGTAAAGTGCGCTTCGCCTGTGAAATGGATTAATTTAATTAAAGTCATTGCGCTCTTTATAGCTACTTAGAAACATGTACCTATAGTGTTTAATTTATCTGCTATAAGTTACCTACGTTAAAAGGTAAAAAAATAACGTTTAAGTGTGAGTGCACAGCACTAACACTAAGATTCCCTGTGTCATGGTTGCCGTGGATGAGCAAACTAAATATAAATAACTGAATATAAGTATTCAAAAAACACTAATTGAGATTTTTTTCAAGGTCCGTATGATTATTCATCAATTTAAATAAGTAGTTTAATAAAATAAGTAATTAATAATGATTTCGTTATTTTTTACTCCCTTACAAACGCAGAAAGGCAGTTCGTAAGCGCAACAAATCTATTTTATTTTACTAATACCTACATTTAATAAACGCAACCACGGAAACTTCAGAAATTTGTGACAGGATTTTCCGCTGAGTTCAACTCAAAGTCCTACATACCTTTTCTGGCACCGAATAAATATTTAAGTAGGTATCTATCTATAGGTACACATATTATATACTTATTACCATTTTATAAATGTTTACAGCTTTGAAGCGCAATTTAGAAACTGTCATTTTAAAAATGAACGTAGTATTTTGCTTGAATCAGGGAGTGGAACACAAAAACTAGGATTTTTTAATACATAAAATATTGTTTATCACTTAAACCAGTAAGAGTTAAATATAGCTTGTAATCACTTAGTATTATCGTAAGTATATTCAATTTGAAGTATTGAAGTAGTTGAACTTTGTTAGAATTACTTTCGACAGCTGCAATGAAATGGAAGTGTCCAGTCCGCTGGCCGAACGCAGCGAATGCAATTATCGACCGCTCAAATAATATGATCGACTGCTCCCAAACTTAATAAACTTAGTTGACACTGACTCTACCACAGCCATCAGCGTTCCAATTTTAGTGGATTGGATACTATTTTGTTACTTAGGTGTGTTATTAAACTTAACCAGTTATTGCTTATTTGTGTGAATGAATTTTCTGGTTAAAAAAGCTAATTGAATCAGGCGTTACTTTGCGGAAATCCATTGTTACAAAGTAAGGTTAGGTTAAGAATAAAAGTTAAAAAATAAATAAATGTGGAAGAAAAAGTAGCTAAGGTATCTTTTTATCTTACGTACATCTGTTTTATTCTAGTTCTTATGTGCCACTATAAGCTTATGCGACACAACTGCGATAAAGCAGTTTAATAATAATCAGTGGCGAATTAAGTCATAAATTGATATGATTTCGTATCGCTTCATTTTAATCTGCACATTACCTAGTTGCTACGGTTCTACTTGTTCTAGTGTAGAGTAAATTAAATTCATACAGGGTTTAATTATTTATTGTTATAGTGAGCAGCCACATAAATAAGTACATATAACTTACCTACAGATTTTGTGAAAATATAACTAGTAATAACGGTTGATGAGACAGCCTGGTCACAGACAAAAGGACTAACTTTCGGACAACAAACTCTAAGTTATATTTAAGGATTAGTTGTATTTTAGTACGTCCGTTTTCACCTTTTGAGTACGGAACCCTAATAATAAACGAAGCCCTTAAGGACCACTCAGTGAGTAACGAAGGATAAATAGCCGATGAGCTCGCAATTATGGACCAGCGACGGAAAATAACGCGCCGTTAACGATAGAGTAGGGGAGCCGTGAGCGGAGGAGAAATGAAGGATATTTTATTATACTGATAAGATACAACAACAAAATTCCACGACAATTATAGAAGCTGAACAAAAAATGAGAAGAAATTGAAGCGGCGTTGATAATAATACCTACAATAGGTACATTAAATTATATACTATCCTATCTCTCAAGATTTACAAACTGCACGAAATTTACAAAATAATTTTGAAATCCTTAGAAGCCATCTCGGATAAATAATGTTACACTAAATTTTTATATACTTGTTAAGATTTCAGGTTGAGATGTGTTGGGTTTGTATCAATATTATTCGATATTCAACACTATAAATAACATTTCGTGTTACTGTATAATATTTTTTATAAACCAAAACACAAATCTTTCTAATACAAGATGCGTGGTCACCGCAGTCGTAAGTACGGAATTATTCTTAACAGTCAGCGTTAATGAGGTGTTTCTTCCGGTTCCCCGCCCCCGCTGTTGTGTCACTCTGGTCGATATATCAAACAGAATAATTTATAATAATGTACATCTATACCTATAAAATTCTTTGTCCTGAATGACTGACTGACTGACTGACTGACTGACTGACTGATGGATCAA
>DWBH01000729.1:0-11210 GCA_018230765.1 Ernsta delagoae
TGGGTGCGGTCGCAATTTGCACCAGACTCGTTGTCAAAGTTCAGTGGAGCTGGAGGCGAGCCAATCCTTCCTTCCAGGTGCACGATACTTTTTATTGTGACGCCTGCTTCTAATATAGAACCATATTAACCTCTATGCTACGTCTATGACACGCGTTTGTGTCGTAGCAAAAAATTAAATATGTATCCGGTTCTAAACATACCTACGCTATAAAAAACATAACTATATTGTGTTCTTAGTATGTATATTTTATGCACGCAACATTAAATAATAGTGTCACTAAATTCAACAGCCCTTCGGGTCTAAGTCAACACAATTTTTTAAAATGAAGATAGAATGAACTAAATCTTGTACCTAATTCTTTTGAATCAGGTCGATATTTAAGTTACAGTAAGCTATAAATAAAGACTAACCTAAGAGTTACTAGTAAAGATAACACAACTAAATGGAAATATTCAGTGATTCTAAATAGAGATGTGTATACCTATGTTACTACGAAAGTCATTGGCCTTTGCGTCCTTCTCTTGTTCTATTGTGTGGATGTGCTTCCTGCTGAGATTACGTTTATTTTCTAAGATACCTTTTGCTCTTTTATTTATTATCTATTTTCAGGTTCTCACATTTTAAACCACTCCATCTAATAAGGTTGAATGTTTGGACGTAACAGTGAAAATTAATCTGATTTTTTTTTTGCTGAGTCATGCGGCTTCCGTTGTTAAATTAAAACGTTGGAACGGAAGATGTTCAAATACTTTTTCTTTATATAAATCAACAGCGTCATGCGTATGTATTCTTACAAAGTTCGACCACCCGTAATTCCAGAACGAATCTCTTATAATGTGGTTGACGTAGCATGGTGCTGTGTCAGACTGTTGTATAACGTTGAAAATAGAGCAACGTATTCTCAAAATGCGTTTGGTTATTATCGAACCCCACTTTGCATTATTAAGCACATTTGCATAAAAAGTGCTCAATAATATGTGTAGTAAACAAAAAAAATCATTCTAGGTATTTTAATTCGGTATGTGGTTAGAAATTCATAATCCACGACGTCCTTCCGCCCAACCTAGCGGGTGTGTCAAGATTATAGAGGTCGTAGATTTTAATAAAGATAAATAGCAGATTAAGCCATACCGTCGCTTGTAATGTCCTTTTGGTTTGGTCTTTTCATCATTATGACTCTTTTATGTGCCCACATATTGAACACCATAGACAAGAAAAACTAGGTCAGTTAAGCAGCTGTTTACCGTGTGACTAGTAAGCACTTGTTTTGATAATTTAAAAATTTTAAATAATTTTACTGTAATAAAACTACTTTTAACTTTTTGCTTAATATTAGGTTCAGTAGTGATGATCAACTTATATATTGGTAAACTAAAATTTTGCTAAGGAATTAGTACACAAAAATGGTTGTTTTCGTTAGAATTCGATTGTTGTGTTTGTGTTGTCATTGAACCGTAAACGCTGTGTTGTGCTTGGGGCTATGTCACTACGAAAGCTTACTTGCGACCACTCCACGAAGTTCGTGGAATGTCGTCGGGTAGCTGATTATAAATTTGCGCTATGTTGTATTATCATGACTCACCACTCAAGGTGAGTTTAAAAAAAAAACTTATCAGCAGCATTTCACCTACCTACCGCTCATCATATCCATTCATCCATTGTATCATGTCCATTTTGATACTGTGTAATTATTGTTGTCATGAGTTCTCCCCATATCCTTGTCTGTCAAAAATCTCTCTAATTAATTCTTTCGTTCTATCGAAAACCCTTAGCCTGTCATCAAGTTGTACCTACATCAAAGGGCTTATTAAAATTGTACAACCATGGAAATATTTTAATTTGACTTAAATAGTGGACTAAAATAAGTTTCATTTATAGTATAATTAAAATAGTTGATTGATGTTTTGCCATGACAAACAATAAATAGAAAGTCAATCTTTGAACTAGTAATAATATTGTTGTGGTTTTAGCACTTGAGATAATTATTGTGTGACAATATTCATAGATTTCTAGAGCACCTTATCAGGCTTTGTTAGGTCGTGTCACTGTCCTCATTTACTTTCCTCATAACTGATAATTAATAATTGAATCACCTTTGTGTCTGACATGTGAGATTTATCCTAAAATGTTTTACATCGCCTACGAATGATTGCCTTTAGACTTAAAACTGGAATTGGATTGCCTTTAGAAATAAAACTGTTTAAACTACCTACACGTTGAAAAATTTCTAATCATTTATTGCGGCGCGTCTGACGTCTCCCCGGAGTTATGAACTAAGCAATCAATAACATTAACTCTTATTACTAAAATAGGTAATGGTTTAGATTTCTAGACTGATATAAGAATAATATTATAAGTAGATAGGTATTAACCTAATACCTAAATGATTTTCGAGCTATAGCTGGATTTAATGTTTGTAAGGGCTGTGTGGTCGTTATGGCTGATACGAGAGTTGTTCAAAAGTAGGTTGTTGGCGAGGCAGACGGCGCGGCGACGCATGCCGCCCGCTAAAAGACGATTGTCTAGCTGTTAAGCTAATAACCAGAATATCGCATAAGGATTTTAAAACTTGCGGGAATTTCGTGAGCCTGGAATTCAAAATTGAAATGTAAGTGGAGTACAAATCCAATAATAAGTTCAGATTTGTTAGAATGTTTCTCAAACATATTCAACATTCAAAGATTATGTTCGACAACACAATATGCAAATGCATTTTGCGGCAATCGTATTTTTCGTCAAGAATTTTTTGGAACAGTATAAGACGGCATTTTTGACGTTAACCTTAAAAAACCTTAAAGTATAGACCCATTGCCCATAGATTATTGCCCATAGACCAACTCGCACACTGTCGGTATTTGAAAAATAGTACGAAGAATATTTATATTTGATGTGTCTTGGCTTGCGTGACCGAAACTTCTGGACCATACAATATGGATGAGTGTAAATGGTTGATACCTTTATTACCCATTTCATTCTCATTCCCTTTAGGCCTCAAGAAAAAGTGACTACTTCCGAGCACGATATATGGCGCCCAAACAACGTACTTCTGCAGCGTGAACCGCCGCCGGCACTAATTTTTGAACTCGGGCTGTTAAAGTAATAGGCAATTCAAATTGATTGTTCTTCAAACAATTGGTTTAAAAGAAATATGATAAATTGCTATTTAACAGGCCATTGAATTTACTCCTTGTGTTTGCATTTTTTTGAGATTAGTACTTAGCTTACTAAACATAGGTAATTTTATTTTCGTTGTCTATTATAAGTAGTTGTCTCATCTCAAAACTGGTTTAGATTTGTTTATGCCATAAGTAAGTGTTATGTCATCATGCTAAAAGAAAAACACGAGGCTTCCTTTACCATAGCCGCCTAGGTACCGCAAGGTATCCTTTGGGCCACTCATGGAATTAGGCAACAGGGGGACTCCATTTTTATCAGTAAGGGCGCCCGCCCGCCCGATCTTATCAACAGAATTATCACAGGTGCCTAGAGCTTTAAACAGAATCTACTGCATACCTGTCTTTTGTTTTAATTGTTATTTGCATTTAATTATATCTTTACTTAATACATATTATGAACCTACCAATTTAACGATTTTCGGCAGGTATGTCATTTTAATCTAATACAACGTAATTGCAGAGACTGAGTCATCTCAGTGATATCATTATCACAGTTTTATAGTTTGCGTTATAAATTACTAAAAATGTAAACTAAGAAAGGTATGTAAGTGATTCATAGTTACAGCGTTTGTGTGTTGCGTGCGTGAAGTCGTGTTAGGCGGGTCAGTCAACATTCGTCAGGTTCATTGTCTGAACTTATTAATGCGGGGTTGTTAAAACAACTTTAAAACAATAAACTATAAATATACCACAAAAAAGGCACCCCTAATTTAAGTGGCATTCAAACTCCAGCCATGACATAATAAGCTTTATAACATTAGAAATGAATTAAATTTTCCATTCGTCCTAAGTTCGAGAAACGCATTCCACGTCAAATTACTGAGGATTTAAAAGCTTTATTGTACGTATGATATACATAAGTACGTATCGTGTTATTATGTAAGTTTAGTCGTCTGCGGCTTTGTTTTTGTGAGTTCGGAAGATCTCAAGTTTTGTAATGATTTGAATTTTATAAAAAGATTTTATTGAGACGCTGTTCATGGCGACCGCGACGGTGTGGTCGTGAGCAAGATCGCGTAATTTAATGTTTTAGAATGCTAGCGGACCGGCTCCGCATTGACATTATCTTAATCGCCGTATTAGCATGATTGTGTCTGTGTTTAAATGTGGTTTAAATTAACATACGAGACAACGTATGGAGGCTTCTTGATCAACGATCCGCATTATCTTAATGGTGCAAATTTAGTTAGGTATCGTTTTCCTCCTAAAGTTTGTATAGGTTTTTGAATAGATAGTATTAAAATATTGAAAGTTGTGTTTTATCATGTTATATAGAGATAATTTTGAATGGACCTATTTCTGCTGATGTTAAATCATTCAATTATTTAATGTATTATTTATAGTAAGTAGTACCTACTTGGTTTATTAGGAACGAGTGCAATAGTTTTTCAGCTTCCTTTTATCTTTATAAAAGTTAAATAAATACCTACCTAGACAAAAGGTTTGATAAATGGTTTTATAATTTGATGAGTTAAGTACGTTAAGGTTGGTTCTTTTAAACCTATCAGCAATGATTTACCTAATTTTATGTATACTTCTTGCTAATTAAGGGCTGTACGCTATATGCTATCATAGATCCGCTCAAAAGGCAAAAAATCTAAGTTTCTCAATCCTAGTCTCGCTATGAATAATGTTATCGTATAATATGATATGATGCATACGAGATTTCGCTTCAGCTTAAGAAAATATTAGTGTGATGTGAACTATCGATTTTCTTGGTTCAAGAGTTAAGATTACGAAATGTTAGTATATGCTAATACTTTCTCTTGTCTCGCCGCTGATATATGTAGGATGTAAGGAGGTTAGGAAAACAAAAGTACTTTACATCACGAACCTTGTAAGCCAAGCTTAATAAAATATGATAGTGTTTTCACCGTGAAAGCTCAAACGTGATAAACGATTCCATGATAAAAATTATCGTGACTTTTTGGAAGCTAATTTAATTTGGGATAATTAGGCTATAAATGATTAATAATGTAAGGCATTTGAACTACAAGATTATAAATGGTATATTTATTTTATGGACTACTTAGATACTTTTTCATTTCTATTCTTAGTAGTTTCTACTTTTTTTTTGCCTATTCAATCAAAATCATTGGTGCGTACGTCATACATAGTTTAGTGATATGTATTCTGTAAAAATATTTTTATTACGGCTAAGTGTTATTTGTTTTTATGTTAGAGAAAATATTATCTGTCTCGAATCTGGGCGAACGTGCCGGGAGTTATGTTTGCGCAGGGCAAATACGACGCACTTGTGCCACCACCGCGCCGGGAGCACTCGCGACTACTAGTTGCCTGTTTGTTCGTTGACACGCATACATACCTCTGGTTTTATTAACAGACCTCTAGTGCCCGATGGCACCCGACAGGCTGCACCTGACACCTACCGCAACAACGGGAAGCTTGGGGTATTTCGATGTATGTATTTCGTGTTTACCGGATTTAAACTAGCGAGATCAAGAGCGGAAAACAAAATTATAAACAATTTAATTAAAACTTTATTTGTGTTTATGCGTATGTAAGTTATACCTTAACAAATTTTTTTTTAAAGCACAACTAGAGTAAAATTAATTCGCGAACAATTTACATTTATTTTCACTTCAAAATTTTCAGTGTACAGATTTGCGTTGTACATATGGAATTTATAAAGATTCTGTACATTTATAATACTTTATAGTAATATATTTAATTATGGGTAAGTGCTTAAAAGCTATGTATTTCAAATTTCGCAAAATCATGTGAATTATTAGTCATTAAACTACGTGATTTATGACTTTGTTTTAGTATCTAATTTAATAGATTCGTAAATTACATGCATAAAAGTTAGCGTACCTATTTAATGTGCAAATTCATAGGTCGAGAAGTACGTACATATTTAAAGAGCCATTGAGTACCGACTGTCATAGATGAAGTTGTCGCGTGGTAACATTTGCAATCAGTGAAACTTACACAATCGGTGCTCACTACTCAAGGTAAGCCCTCTGCAACTCTTTAATCGCCTACAACATGTACTCGGGTCGCAGCAAAGCTATATTGTATTAGTTACCTGTTTATTGAAGTAAAAGTTGGCAATATTCCATCTTAGGAAACGAGAATGCACGCTATTTGCCTTCGCTTTTGTAAACTTCCAATTGGTTTCATTCAATACAGCGCTTGAATGGTTTTGAATGCGTGGACCCTCATAAGGTGTGCAAGTAAACTGGATTAAAGCGGTTTCTGCGGCCGCACCACACCTCTTTTGCTGGATTTTTGATTTGCTTTACATGCCATTGTAATTACGCTACTCGCTCGGATAGCTTACGAATACATTTTTACACGTGATGGAATTACACGCTTTGTCGTCCCTCTGTAATCGTTATCATTGATAACTAGATAAGTTTCGAACGTTTGATGCGATCGGCCGAGGAATTAATGAACAAAGCGCAATCCCAATATTCCCAATAAGTAATAATTATATTTAACATGCGATGCGAGCTTTACGTTCAAACGGAGGCTTTTGTTGAAAAACGTTTCCTTGACCGGTATGAAATCATCAGCGCCTCGTTAACGCGTGTGTTTACACTGTATTGCCCTTCACGTACCTAAGTACTAGTATCAAGTACCTAACTTTCAGGAGCATTGGCCGATACTGTAATAAATTCAATAATAGTTTAATCTTTTCACACACTTTGATACTTAATATATCTTCTCTCAAGCAAGACCGCTTAGACACAACCGATTTAATGGTTGTTGATGACCATGAATATTATTTCTGTGCATGGCTCATGGGGCAGGTATATATATGGATAAGTAATAAGAAGTATATTTGTATGTTTATCAGTTGTCTGATCACCATAACACAAGTTCTGTAAGCTTACTTTGGGATCAGATAACTGTGTGTCCAGAAATATTTATTTATACACGCACACCTATAGCTATCTTTTCTTTTATCAAACATGAAGCGAACAAGTGGAAAGTTTTATAAGAACAAGAAGTTATGAGATAATTTTATTCCGTATCATACTGCAATCTATGAAGAAAAACAATCAATATAAAAATTCTTATGTTTAGTGTTTGACTGCTTTGGTTTGATAAAGCAGCTTGATAATAAAAGCGCTTAACTGCATTCCAACATTTTCGTCTGTAGTTTCGTAAACCTACCTGCAAAATTTATTCCGCGAACTGCTCTCATGAGGCCTTCGCAAACAATATTATGTCCTAAATGCTAATTTATTATAATGAGATGCTTTATATTTTAATGAGCTTATTTATGGGCACGCATCACATTTTCAGCTCACACTCCGCACTCATTATTATGTTTAGACACAAGAGATTTAATACTTCCCTTGCCGTAATAAAATCGTCCAAGATCGCGCAATGTAGTTAAAAGGTTACCTATGTACCTATATACATGTAAGTGGTAAAAAGTGTGTACCGAACAAAGTCTGCGATTTTATACGATTCGGAACTTATTTGTAATTTGGTAAAATTTGCTATACCTACCTACTTGCTAACATAACGCGAAAGATTAGTAGGAACACTTCAAGTAATTAGATACCAATTTTTAAAACACACTTATTCTAATGTTTTTTAAAAGGTAACAAAGTTGTTTGTGTCACTTGTAAGCCGATTATTATGTGTTTTATTATTATCCTTTATTATTATTTACCTACATAACAACAGGTAATTGTGCCTATGTTGTTATTATAGCTATAATACCTAGGTAAAATAATATATTTAGATACAACCGTTCCATCATTGTACGGCGACCGTTACACGTGATATAGGTGCCTAATGCATTAAAATAAGAGGTTTGACTAGTGTCCCCTTTTTCTGACACCTCATAATGACTTTATTACCAGGCAAAAAAACCCAATACCTACTTACTTTCTGCTTCTGCTGATGTTCACATCATAAGTAATTGTAATTTTAACGGTTAAAGTCATTTATCAACTTTATATTTTTTTCGTTTTCGCAGCCATATCTTTAAGCGATAACACAATATTTTTTTATCATTAGAAATTTTCTCCGACTGCTTATTTAATTTTATAACTGTTTTAATTAAACAATTTACCTTTCTTTATTTAACTTAACAAAAGATTGCTAGATAAGATCGTCCTTGTGTATAAAGTAAACGTAATGTTACCCACCTATGTACGTGTAAGATAGTAATTTTATGAATTAAATGTTAACAATAAATTGTTGTCTGTCTTGTCTAAAGGAAATGAGACTTGTCAGTTAGAAATTTACGACAGTCCCTGTCGATGAAGTTATCTGCATAGTTATTTCCGAGAATAAATGAGCAACACAACTGCAAAACAATAATTACCTATTCTTTAAATTGTTCTAATAGATTGTCGTCGAAGTGAGATGTAAGTAGCATTTATCCAGTAAATGCCAAAACTTCAATTCCTACCTTTTGTGAATATTAAAATTTTAATTTAAAAGCAATACCGCACCAATGCAGCAAAAACTTAAATACGCACATAGTGATAAGTAGCAATTAACATAGTCGAACTCGGAAGCAGGTGATCGACGAAATGGATGTACAAAATACGGTCAAGTGCGAGTTATTTAAGACACCCGTCTTTGCTTTTTATTTTAGTTTATGAATGGTTATTCGGTGATATTAAAAACTTTGCTGCACACATAAATATCCAAAAAGATTTCACTGAAAAGTTATAATCACCATAATCACTGCATAAGTCACTGATTATATTATTCGGAGAAGAAGCAGTTTTATATTTTTTAGAAAGAAATCGTTTGTCTGGGAGCCTGGGTGGGCACTCATATTATTATGGATAGTTGATTAAGTATTTTATTTACTTGCCATAATTATCTTTTATCTAGGTATACCCCCACTATACTAAATTGTATCACTACTACTACATAAAGGAAAAATATAATTTTATAGGATTTATCTAGATACCTGTTATTCATAAAAAAGTAAACCAAGGATTTAATCAAACTACCAACAAAGATGATGGTGTGTGATAATATCTCATACAAACTTACATAATAATACCTAATAACCTAATAATTACTTACCTAATAACTAATCATGCCTTCTATTTACTGCTTATTTTCAAACTCTACAAAATATTTGAATGTAGTATGTATTGGTTTACGTGTTACTTATGCGGCACAAGTCCTAATATAATATTGCGACCATGCTAATTAACTAACGAGAGTAAGAACAATATTTGCACGGCGAAGATTGCGCGCGCAATCAAAACATGCAATACCGCGATAAGGAGATAACTTGTAGCGCTACCGACCTAGGGTTGATCCTGAGATGCGCAGAGGCCGGTTCCCGAGGGACGTTACTATATCACTGCCACTGAACACTCACTCATGTCACAGTTTAAATTTATATTTATTGTACTCTGGTACGACATAAAGGCGCACGAGGTGCGTGCTTGCGAAGTCGCGAGTGTGGTGGGCGCAACAGGTGCGCTCGCTGCAGCATCCACAGCGGGTCTGGCGGCGCGCGCACGTTCAGCGGCGACGCAGCCACGCCCCGTGCGTACGCGCACCTCCCGCCTGCCTGCCTTCACACTGAAGCCTTCTTTGTCACAGTTTCAGTTCGCCATTTTTACATACTTTCAGTGCTTTCTCGAACACATTTTATTCGATTAGATTCTAGATGGTTGTATAGTTTGCACCTATGTTTATTGATGTAGGTAAACTGTTGGCGGGAAACTTCAATAAGAGCTGCTTTACAGTGAACTTTTTCACCATTCATTCATTTAGAATTTACACTTAAGCCCAAAATAAATTTTTAAATGGAATTGAATTTATAAAATATCAATACCTGTAATAGATTAACGTAATAATATATTACTTAAGTCGGTAAAATTTTAACAGATTGAGGTTAAAGTGATAATCTGCTGCTGCGCTAAATGTGTGATGAAAAAGCCCGTGAGAAAGCTCGCCTTTAACAGCCCATAAATCGTGTATCAGACTCAACTAAATGAATCCCTTGATTAGATGCTAATTAAGAAAATAAGAAATCTTTGTGCTCGAAATCTCTTTACGGTGAAACGGTGTCGTATCTGAACAGATGTAGGTACTTTCGAACAGTAACGTTCTGACACTCGCCTCACTTACGCTGTGCGTCACGCCGCGCCGTTCGTAATAAGTATTTAAATTACTATCGATCATCTCAATCAATAAGTTTGGTTGCAACTTTCGGTTGTATAAATTGACTTTCTCCTGTCGACTGTTCGTTGCAGATGAAGATTCTCAAGCGGTTGTCATGCCACGGCGAAGAGTCCAAGCAAATTTCTAAGTATACGCGTACGGTGCGGTGTACCGTGATCATAAATGCAAACTCGGCAATTTGCGACATTGCGCTGGGTAATGGCTGGTGATGTTTTGATGAGGTAGTTTCTATAATAAATCAAAATATTATGACATGAAATTGAGAAAAGCGCCTCATTCGAGATTCAGTGTTGAGCATGGGGGCCTTATTGAGAAAGCTTCTGAAAGTTCTGATACTCTAGCTAGAAAGTATTTAAAAAATGTTTTGAAGATTGAAGAAATACGTACCTAAGTAGTTAAATTTTATTACGTGCATCATTACTTTGCCCACTTAAAGAGTCTTCACAACAATATATAAAGCTGCTAAAGTTAATTGCACCAAGTTATATGTTAATTTACACGTTAATAATGCTTATAATTGGAGCAAAGGTAGAGTTCAGCAATGCAATTACCATTGTTGGGGCTGGTGTTAATTTTTTACCAACTCACATCTATGGTCTTGTTAGGTCAGCAATTGTTACACTAACAATACCACTGTTATTACGTTTTCCTTGTTATACAGACATTTAATAATAAATTTAGTTTGTGTTTTGACATTGCTGTTTTAAACATATCAACCAAATTTAAGGTTGTCTTCATATTTATTTTCACAGTTAATTAACTGTTTGCTTTGGGTTTAAGTCTCATACTCGTAAAGTCAATTAAAAAAATTATGGTATACTTAATCCTTTATTGTGACTGTTATTTATAAAAATAGTCATAGAATTCTTGAGTATAAGTTATTGG
>DWBH01000730.1:0-11208 GCA_018230765.1 Ernsta delagoae
ACGCCTGGCAACCCTAAGTATAATAGATCTAGACATAGACAATAAGCGTGGGTATGCAGGCGTAGGTGCAAAACTCGTTGATTCGTCCAATTCACTTGAAAACCGCATAGTAATTGATGATACCATCGATGTAAGATCGAACGTGAGTCATAGAACAATTTGATGTCAAAAGTCACGAAGGGAAAGTTAGGAAAATATATAATATAACAAAGTTACTACCGAGTGTTTACAATGTACCTAACGCAGATTTTTTCTAACATAAAAAGTATCTAATATAATGTTATTTTATATAGTAATTTAGTATGTCAATATATTGGGTATTTTATGTTTTATTTCCATGTTTTTAATTCTTTCTATGACCAATTGACGCAAAAATGCATCGAAATTCTAACGGGCTGTTTACTTATATCAGATCTGCTTTCTAATTTATGTGATACATGTATGTACCTACCATAATATATACCTAGAGATTTATACAGATAAATAAGCAAGTATGTAATTAAATTTAGCATTGAGATGAGAACGCGTTTCTATCTACGAGCTTTGGTAATGTGTAAATAATAATATCAATATCAAGTGTAAACGACTCGTGACAGTGTTACATAGGTATAAAATTCCACTCTGTTCCACACCCTCTGTGGTTTGTGACAGATGCATTTGAGTTTACGCGCCACTGCCTTCGACGTTTCAGCTGCAATTCAAGGTGTCGCCGTGGTATTTGATACGTTAAAAATTAGGTGCCTTATTTTATTTTGCAGGTGACATAAAGTTTGCGTGACAAATATAGCTAAGCGTAAACTGGGTGTGGGTGTGTATTTTACGATAAATATTTTAAATGAGTTTGATTTGAGTTCATTATTATGTATACCTATTATATTATAGTAATGTTAATTATGTTCCTATTATATATTTATTCAGCTATTATATTTATCTAGCTTTTTAGTACAGATTAAATAAAATGTAAGTATCTACCTACATTATTACTAAGCATAGGTTCAAAATTACTCTATAAATATTCTTGTTTTCTCTATTTATTAATTTCGATTGATATAGGTACTTAAAACATATACGTACTTACATACCTACAACGAATATTTTAAAAACTTTAGGAACAAAATCTGCTGAGTATATATTTTGGTTTTATGTATTATACGAACATTACAAAATGGCTTGGATTATACGCATTTGACATGGCTTTCACTGAAACCTACCTACAATACAAAGTGAATTCGGAGAACTCGCAGGTGCAATTGGAAATGTCGTTATAAAACTTTTCAACTATTCCCATAGCGATTTGTTATATTGAGTTTTAACGGAATAAATTTTATATTTGAACTTTGTCTTCGCTATAGATAGACCAGAATGCTCTATCCATTTTCCTATGCCTTTATTTTCCTTGTTTCTTTACACATAGATAATAATTTTGTACTATTTCGACTAACACTAGCGTGTAGTGCAATTTAAGATTGTTGGTAATTTTTCTTCAGATACAACTGGAAATCGTTCTTTGATATTTAGGTCTATATTATCTATTAGTATTCCTCCAACTCGCATTGGAGCAGCGTGGTAGAGTATGCTCTAGGTCTTCCCCGGTTGTGGAAAGAGATCCGAGCACAGTAGTGGAACATAGAAAGGGTTGTGGGCATAGTATTAGTAAGTAGGTGCCAGGGAACTACACCTAAAACGTTAGTTTGTTAATCAAACCGTGAAACGGCCAGTTACACAGGTCCGCAAGTTGTGTAGGATCATGCTCTAAATCATTTTCATTCAAAGACATAAGCTAAGATAGACATTTACAAGGAAACAATAAGCTGCTCGTCCCGAGACTATTCGCTAAACCCTTACAAGTAACTAGTTGTTTCAAACCCGGTGTCAGCTAGACTAACAAAGTAGGTAAATTTTAATAAACACAAGTATTCTAGATTAAATAAGGCTGCTTCTGTCTTGTTTTACTTGGATTAATTAACGAGAGAAGTCTTACAATAAAAAAATGCACAAAGATTTCTCTTCGCCGCGACGCCGAGGGGATTAAATATTATTTTTTATACTTAACATACGTATACGAAGCCTTTAGCATTGCTTATCTATATCGAAGCATGTATCTACTCGGTACACAACATGGTATTAAATTAGTTTGACAATACCACGGACTACGGGGTACCTACACTGCCTACCGGCGTATAGGCGTATATGGAATACCGACCAGATTAGATGAAGCGAAGCCTACTGAGGAAGAATTCCTTTGTGTCGCAAAACAACAGCAGCGCCCTCGGGCGGTTAAATGAAGAAAAACAAAAGTACCATTAGGGTCGTTGTCATCCCATGACAAACAACCGCGAGCAAACATTGCGAAGAATTCTGCTACTTTCCTATAATGAAAAAACTGCGTAGGATTGCCCTTTTCGAACGGTTTAATTAGTGTGTTTTTGTTTTTCTGCGCTCATTACAATTACAACCTGATGTTTCGATGAATGTCGAAACACACTTAAGACTCAAAAAGTTTTAAAGGCTTTATCAATGAATCATAACAAAGGGAATATGTACCTATGTTTCTTGTACAACAACAAACTTCTCAGACTATCCAGATCGAGGGCATTAGTCCATGATATATTAAAGCCGTATCATATCTCGTCAAACACATTAATCCTCGCAACGTATCCCCTGTCCACGGACAAATCAGTTACACGTGACGCGTCAACCCCGTGTAATGATTGTTGGGTAGCCAAATGATGTGTGACGTCATTAATTAAAACGTCATAATTTGACTCCCATACGGTCACAGGTGTAGGGACGATCCGCACTGTCTGGGTATGTTTGGATAATAACGTATCGTATAAGAATCGGTTGGCTTCACACGATTTTTGAGTTTTCATGAAGATCTGTTAGAAACATAGGTTTTGTCTATATGGGTGCTGCATCTAACTTACCTATAAAAGTGATTATATCTCAATCAACTACATTAAGTATTGAGTCGTTTTATCACTGTGTCAAGTTCTCGGTAAATAAAAAGTGGAGAATTTTATATTACAAAGGGAGGCACCGTAAGAGTATGCATTGCACTCCACTAGGTTTTCGCAACTGACCCGTCAACAGCAAACCGATTTTAATTAAAAAACAGCCCGCACCCTTACTCCGTCATAGGATATTCTCGTTATATTGTGACCGGCCGAGTCGGAAATAAATTGACTGTCAGTAGTGTTACCCTTGCGATGAATCAGTCGATTTATCGTTACGGTTTAACGTTGTTATTGTTTAACTAACAACACCTATTACGTTGAAGTCATTTATTTTATGAATGAGTAGGTTAACTTCATATAAGAAATCTAGAAGTGAGTAGAAGAGAAGAAATATTAGTAATTATCCCGAAACAAAAGCTCAAATGCGTGAGTTCATTTAGATTTTTCCTGATACTTTTTTTTTGACATAAAGAAAAATTTCTTTTAAATTTTTATGTAAGTACCTAATTGCTCTAATTGTTGGTAGGTACCTTACATTACTCTGTACAAGAATATAAGATCTAAGTACTTATACAATGAAAAATCGCCATCCAAGATTGTTTACTTTCTTTTACTACAATCAGAAGAAATACTGGACTAGTTAAGAAAGAAATAACGAACATCGAAGCGAAATACAATAAGTAATCGCCACTTCTGTCGAGAACACACGGCGGTAGTCGGTAAGTCGCGCCGTGTTGAGGTTTTTAATTAATACTGGGGGCGCCGTGTAGCGAGATAAATCTTTGTTAATGTCCTTCAGTCTGGTCAGCTACGGTGCAAGCTGCGTCCTGCGTACAGCAATCCAGTGGACCAAGGAACTGAAACTAAAATGTGAGAGAAAGTACCATACCGCCTCACATGAAATGATTGGCTGACAAGAAAGAATAATAGTAATTTGAAATTTATCAATCAGTGTATTTTTCTTAAGCAAGAATCTAATCGGATAGTCCACCCGCGGCCGTAACGTGGTATTCATAGTACAGCCTTATGACATTTCCCTCTATTTTTCTCGTTTCTCCATGGTACGGCCTTTCGTATTGCCATGTAATTAATTACGAATTACTGATCTACGTGCGGGGAGCAGTATCGTTTCACGCTTAAATATACGTTGCAGACTGTTTTCCCTTTTTAAGCTTCTGATGTAACGTTGTTTACGATACAATTGTTAGTTAATGTACCTACATTAAGCCTTTTTTCTAAACATAATAATTATAATGTATCAGTATATCTATTGAAATCCTTTTGCTCATTAAAATCGATACTAGTTATAAACATACCGAAAGAACGCATACCTACTTACTGAAATATAGGTACTTGCCAATATTTAGGTATACTTCCTACCTACATACAAACATGTAAAACTTGTAGCTACCTTTACTTGATATCTAAGATTAGACTACGAAAATATTAGTACCTACAGTTTTTTTAAGAAACTTTTCTTGTTTCAGGAATGCCACATTCCTCGAGCCCCATCTCCAGGGTGTGAGACGCCGTGAAAGTCGAAGTTCTGATTCGGATCACGATGAGAGATCAACGGAAGATGACGAACGATCATTGCTACGTAGCTCGCCTCGCACGCGGCTGCCGCCCCCGCCGCCCCCGCCACCCGACGACGAGCCTCCACCGATGAAACCCCGAGAGTTCTTCGAAAGACTCCAGAACCAAGCGATGAGAGAATCCCAGGAGAAGAAGCAAAGACCCAGAGATCTCCCTCTCAAGGAAACCAGCCAGCTGTTCCGACCAGTCGAAACTGACGGCAGTTTAGGAGACAGCCTCAGTCAGGTGAGCTATTTTCCATGACAAAGTTTAGACTGTTTTCACAACGTTGAATCGTACCGGAAACTTTATTCCGGCCGACTAATGAACCGCGTCTGTCTGTTTATTTTTTAGTTTCGCAGACTTTCCTCGAACTTTTCTCTGAGTACACCTGCATCCGTATTTACATGCTAAATTGGCTAGTGAAATACTGAGAAATATTACATAGGGGAAGGTAACATTATATCAAGTTGTCTATCGTATTCGTATATCGTATTTGCTAGCTTGAGCGTACTTACATAAAATTTGTAAGAAAAGCGGCGATAATAAAAGTACCCTCTTAAATAAATGTACCAAAAAAACTGAACTGCTCTGCAGCACCTATTAATACAAAAAAAATTGTATCGTACCTAAATTACTTTTTACGGGGAAAATAAAAAAATTACTAGCAAAGTATTTTGGCCATTTTGACCATCCAAACCATATTTAAGCTTTCAAATACAAGATGATGCAAGTTATCGTAGCTGATATTATACCTACTTATATACCTATATACCTAATACTTTACCTACCCGATTTTCTTCTATTTTATTTCCGTTGCGATGAATGAAAACGAAAAAAGTTACGGAGATGTAGTTAGACCGCTATCCGCGGAATTAAATTTCCCAAATCCAATGACAATAAGCTTTCTTCCAATAAAAAGATTATACCTACATCTTCTTTGGCAAATTGTAAAGACGTCGCAAAGGAAACCAAAGGCCAACTTCATTATTACGTCTCATATTTTCTTCATTCATTCTTTAATTCAACCTTATAAGACGGGCTTCTGAGTGATATCAAATTACCTGCAGTGAAATTTCCTCAAAATTTTTAGAAGATTTCCAGATAATAATTTCTTGTAATTTCTCATTGACTTCATTTTGTTTACCTTCTGTAGTAGAATATTGGGCTTTTAGGGCCAATAATTTAAAGTAATTATCGTAAAACAATATTTAAAACAACATTTATTATTTGAATAGGCATTATGCCATAAAAAGGATCTCTGTTGTATTGTTGATCTGATGCAAAAATATAATAATGTGTAGAAGCCAAGTACCTATAGATCATTCTAGAATAGAAAACCAACACTCCGACACCATCGAACGTGATACGATCGCGATACATTTTCATTGTTTCCTCGCCATTGCATTTGATATTTCCAGCACAATATTTACGTACAAAACGCGGCCTGCACTTAGAGATGCACTTACAGCCGGTGACAGAAGCACTCGGTGTAATACTTCACAGTCAATTGTGGGTGTTACTTTGTGCGCACTTGAGCCTACCCCTTCCGTCTATTGTCGCGCTACGGGTCTCAAAATCTAGCTTTTACTTGCCTGTCGAAATAATTATAATGCGTTTCAAGTGTTACAACTGTTAGAATTCTTGAGACTGATTTAAGAAAGCTGTAGAAAACTACAGCGCAGTGCAATAGTTTCCAAACTATTATCAACTAAACAACATAAATTTTATAGCAAATATTAATGATTGTTCTTAGTGCGTTCGTCTATCGTGTTGAAAATATATCTACATACTACTCTGAATACTAATATTTTGTATACATAAAAGTAAGTTAGACAGTAGAATGCAAATTCCATGTTTTTTTTATAATAACGACCTCGCTACTCATACTTACTGAGATGTAAGTAAGTAACAACATGTTTATAATGGCACGAAGCCCTGTACAAATTTAGGGTTACATTATAAGTCCATTAAAAGTGTGGCAGCCTTTTGTTAAAACGGAAAAGCCAAGGGATGGGTACGATAGCCTAACATTATATTCATTACAACGGCCGGTCCATTCGGCCGACAATTAACCCTTAAATTAGTGCCCATATTCAAAAGTTAACTGCCGCTTGTGGGTCATAAATGACATGTGTGAACTACATTGGGTTTCGCATCAAACTTTGCCATAATTTATAACAATGCCCTAATGAATACTATTTCTTAAGCATACCTAATAAATATCTATCGCATCGGCATAATGATGAACATTGCTGAAAGTCTGTTCGACCACACAGAGATATTTTGATCGTCGCAAACTATGTCGCATATTCTTTAACATAGCCAACTGTTTTTTCCTTTTATCTTTCTTTCAACCACTAGGAGATGAATAGACAACAGACAGACTTGAAGTGTTCCAGTCGACAACGCTGTACTTAGCACATCTCATTACTGTTTCTACACTTGCGTGTGTCTACGAACTGAGCTTGCTCTAAGTATTCATTTATATTTAACGTATTTATATCAAACAATTCACCTATGCATTGGTAAAAACATAATTCTTTGCTGTTTAAACTTTACTTTAATCATTTATTACTTTATTGTCATATAAAAAAATTATATTCACACGAATTTTCTCCGACAATTATCTCTTGATCGGCCGCTAATCGGTATCCTTTTTCATATTCAACAAAGCGCGCCCAAATCGGCCGACGTCGGGACTCCTGAAAAAGTTTTAAAACCGGTTAATTACAGCCATTGTCAACAGCGAGCGATTATCGTCCGCCTGTCACTTCCGCCTTCGTCACACCCTCCTCGCCTATGAATGACTTAGGGCGCGAGTACAGCATGGCCATGGAACTTCATTTGTTTGAATTTGAATTTTCTGCGTTCGATTTTCAAAATTTATTCATCATACTTGTACTACCTAGTTAGGAGTAAAATCAGTAAAATTTGAATTTGATTTTATTTGTGAATTTGTGTTTGTGTACTGTTTAAATACCTATTCGATTTTCTTAGATCTAAATCTTATATGACGAGTCCACTTTATAGTGACTTTATCATAAATGAGACTTACAATGTTAAAATTCAAAAGTAAAAAAATCTTTTAATATTCTGAAATAAGTTCTGAAAACCTTGTATAAACCCTGAAGAGCCGTAGCTCACAATAACTTAGTCAAAAAATATTTATTGCGTTACAAAAAATGTAACAAATAACAGATTAAAAAGTTTCAATCTGTCCAAACCCTTAATCGGTGAACAAAAAAGCGTAATTTGCATCTACTGCAGTCAAACGTATCGATTCCGTACATCCGTTGCAATGCAGTGAGTCAGCAGTCAGCACTTCAATAGTCTCATAATACCTATAGCAGTCAATGGCACTATTGTTTCCATTTTTCATTCTGCAGATTTGTTGAGGCACAAATTGCCTCGCTCGGTCGTTGTACTCATGCACTCAGTATACAGACCTACTTATAGTTACGGCAGCTCTTACTCCGTTATTAATATACGTGGACTAAAACTAGTCATAGTTTAAGAATAATGCTGACAGCATTTAGTCACAATAATTAAAGACAAAGTAAACGTCAGTATTAAACCAGGTTTAAATGTAGTCCACGTTTATTAATGATACAGTTACGGTTTTATACCTGCGTGTTGGTAAACTAATTTCAAGACACTCGGAATAGTCTAATTATGAGTGATAAGTCTTTATTTTACTAATGATTGACCTCCGTATAAAGTAGAAAATCCTTCTAAATAACACTTTTCAAACTAATTAATAATTTAATATAAAACTACTTTCAAAACTTTTTCGGCAAAATTTAAAAATGGAAAAAGATACATATTTACGACACAAAAACAGTAAAGGGGCCCAAACATAATAACGAGCCTACCGTTATAGCGGTTGGGGGTTGGGGGTATTTTGTCCGTCAAACACAGGGGTTCAAAGTTGACTTGACGTTTGACGTATGTGCCAGTCTGGTCTCGCATTACGCATCTAATTGCACATTAGGGACATCTGATGAGACTTTCGCTTAATTTCATAGTAATTAGTGCCCATTACGCATCTTTTGTGTGGGGTGCATTTTTATTAATTATAGCGGCGGCATAAATTATTTTTGCTGTTTCAGTTTGCATTATGATATAAGAGCAGTTCAGATATTAACTTTTTATTCATTTTTATTTATGTTAGTAATTTCATTATCTTGGCTGGGGCGTATTATTCTATCCTTACACTGGCTAAGCCTTATGAGCTCGTATGTGGTCTAAAATTATTACCTACTTTGTAACTTCCGAAACTTGTCCAGTTTGACCAAAAGTTTGTCCTACACGTCCAGTTGGTGTCGTTTATAGAACCGGGGATATGAATATATTAAATGAACGCTTTTGGAATAATAAATAACATATAACAGCGTTTGCCTTAATGGGTATGGAGGAAATAGAGTCAAAGTTTGATGACGTGATAGTTTTATAATAACTATAGAGAATAGTCCAGTGCTGGTCATTCCTATGAAGCTGCAAAACATATAAAAAAATCTGTGGCTTAATAGGTAGCGTAAGATTAGCAGGAATTCTGTGACAGTAAGCCAAAATCGAAGCTATTAATTCTTCATTTAGAATATTTAGATAATAGGAAAAAAATGTTATAAGAAATTAATAAACAGTGCCAAAATTTATCTAAACGCGAACTCATCTTGTTCAAACGACGCGGAAACGAACATTGACGAAAGTCAATTAATTGAACTACCCAATTAGTTATAAGTCGGCTCATGAGCTCGCGACCGCGTCGGCTCCCACGACTTATTGATTCAACCCCGTGTGACTCATCTCCCATTGCATCACCCTGCATCCCCCGCACCCTTCGACTACGAATACGAGCGAAAGTTGTGCACAGAGTACTTTTTTATTAATTATACCTACCTGCTGTTTACGGATTAAAAACATAAACTATTGTTACGCATTTGTTGCAGTTTTTCCTTGCTTTAGTTTATTTCCATCACAGTTAAAGTCAAGCACGCATATCGCAGTGAAAAGAGGGGATAGCAATCAACCTCAATATTAAAGCAACTCTAGTTAACAATGCACACTGGAGCAACATTGTAGAATTATTATTAGAGCATAATATATGCTCTAGGTCTTCTTACCTGAGTGTAAGAAAGTATTGTCGTAAAAAACAATCTTCGCTCTTACAACAGGTACTTAATTATTTCATTGTTAACCAAATCGATAACAGTTTAAATTAATAATTTTCAAAAGCATTTTAAATGCCTAAGACTTTGCTTATGTAGTATAGGTGTACAATATCACCAAGTATTTGCTCTAGTAGGTCTAAACTTCATATTATCAAGTCAAAAAGTACCAACACTACATTCTGTGCTCTCTACAATATATCAAGTATTGTATCCTGTGTCAAAGGTACACACGCCAATGTTTGGTTTTCTTTGATTGAACTTGAAGAAAACTAAAGGGTCACCGTAAGTTTGTTTGCGAAGTAATAACGGTCTTATTTGACCCGTACTTTCGTATCCGCTTCGCTTTCAGCGTTTTTTTAACGTCTGCATTCGACTCCCGCTCGTTAAAAGTTTGTAGTTTCGAATTGATGGTTGCGAGAAATGAAAATGTTCAACACTATTTCGATGTTTTTAAATTTATTTTTTCTCCACTTGAAACGAAGCCGTACTATTTCCGTTTTGAAGTTAACGTTTTTATCGGCTTTGCGATAATGAAGTAGGTATTAATTATATATTTATTAAGATAATCCAAAAGTACAGGACACATAATAAACCAGATGAGGTGTTGGCTTTTGATTTCTTACATTAAATCAAATGCAAACGCCTCTTTAATTAACAAATCCTATATTAATAAGTCATACATTAACCTAATTAGGAACCCTATTCTAAAACTACGGTCGGTCGCAGGTGTCTACCGTTCGATCCTAAAACGTCTCACCCATTAGGGGAGCACAAGCAAGTGTGACCACTTCGCACTTACTCCCAAAGTAAAACTGAACTGTTATGCTACACTGAACGTCAAGAGTTGTATATTTTTATGAGTTTCGGTGATAACACAGCTGCCGCTACTTCTAAGAGATTGCTATGGGAGTTTAAAAGAAATTTCAAAATGGCGACCTCCCTAAAATCTTCGTGAGGATGTGACAAAGCAAGGGAGTTACGCAAAATATGTCTGCGAAGTTTAAAGTCGTGCCGTTTGTATTCCTTAAAATAAAATCTCACGGAAGACTTGCCATCGTTCTCGTTAAAGTAATCGCTTCTAAGCTTTCGAAGTTCAGAAGACGTTATTTTTATTTGAACCAACGAGGGAAGCAAAATAATCGCTCTAATATATTTACAGGCAAAGGTACCTATGGTTGTTATTTTCTTCGAGGTTAACAGCTTGAATTAATTTGATCAAATTGGGTATAGAGGCAGCTGATATCCTGGAACACATCGACTAAAGTATATTCTCTCTACGGCGTAGCATAGTCTACGGGGCGCAAATAGCTTTGGAAAACTTAAAAAATGTAAAATGCGAAAATAGGTCACTTTTTGGTAGAAACTGCGGCATACCGTGGATTACACAACTTAATCTGAGGATTATCCGAATAATTTAATTAATGCCTAGTCACGACTGTTTCTACTTAGGTTATATGTGAATATGTAGTTATATACCTACTTACTCGTAGGCAGTGTTTCGG